>CM076576.1:835685021-835897521 GCA_034641835.2 Pinus albicaulis
GATTAGGATGAACGAGTTCCAACCACTTTATGAGCTTACCGCACAACTGTAAAATGGTTGCATAAGTATACACCATTTCAACTTGTCTATGGACAGGAAGTTGTGGTACCAACTGAGTTTATTCTTCTGAGTCTTTTCATTGCTCAGGCCACCAGAATGTCTAATGATGAATCTATTGGAGAATGGTTACAAGAGTTATGGGAATTGGAGAGCAAAGGTTTCTCATAAATTTTCATCAAAATGTTGAAAAAGAAAGACAAAAATCCTAGCATGACAAACATATAAAGAAGAAGTATTTTTTCTGTTGGAGATTGGGTACTTCTTTATGACAACAAGTATCTTAAGCATCTTGGTAAGTTACAAATGCATTGGTTGGGTCCTTTCTTTGTTGTGGATATAAAATATTTTGGATTTGTTAAGCTCGCTAAGCTTGATGGAGTTATTTTTCCTGGTAGGGTGAATGGCACACGCCTGAAGCCCTATTGTACCTAGTAAAATTACTTTGGAATTTCTTGCTCTCCAAAAGGGGGCACTAGTTAGGACTGGGATTGAGTTAGTTGTGCCAATTAGTCATTCAATAAGTTTAAGTTACATATGTTGTTTTGATATATTACAGTTGTAACCCACCACAACTCATTGTGGTTGAGGAAGTACGTGTAGAATTTAACTTTTGTTAATTTCGTGGTCTTTAATAGGGATCTTTTTAGTCATTATGCTAATCTTTACCGTAATAATCACTTTTAGCAAATTTGATTTTCCTTTTACGACATTCAAATAATATCTTGTTACTTTATCATCATGGTATTTCCTTTTTTAAGTCTTTTACGTTATGTCATGGGGATTTGTGTCAAGTCATCATCATTATCAAGATTTAGTTTGATTTGGCAAGTTGTCATATTTGATAACTAATGATCTAATCATTTCATGTCTTGTCGAGTCCTTTCTATTTAGACCAAGCATCGTCGTCTTATTTCATCATTCTGTTTGAGAGTTTTTTTAGAGTTTTTCACCTTGGTTTCTAAGTCTAGCTCCTTTGTGTCTCCAATCCCTTATCAATCACCTATACAATTTGTCTATAGTCGTTGATCCTCAACCATGACTTTCAATGCTAAAATTGCAGTTCTTGATGGATTATTAGATCCTCGCATTATTCCTACATAGGATACTTTGGGAAAATATGAAAAGGATACCCTGGTTAACAATGATTTGTTTGACCCTACTCTTTTTATAGCCTTAAAGTCTGAATTCTACATGAATTACAGTGTTGCTTGAACTTGTGGTGTTAATTCAAGGGTCAAGGTTGAATTTCATCCTTTACAGAGGCCAATAATTTTCAAATTACATGATTTACATGTGTTGAGCACCATAAGTGAAGTCATGCACTACACCAAATTTCTTATTAGCTGCTTTCATGGGTGATCGTTGTGGCTCAACAAGTAGTATCCTCTTCATGTAGAGGACATTACCAGATCAATGGATTGTCAAGGAATGACCCAAATGTTTCAACTTCCTTTCAGAGTGTTTTGAAGCGCGACAAAAATAAAAGGGATGATCATTTGTTTCAGAAGTATGACACTAAAAGGAAAGGTTGCAGAGTAGTGATCAACAAGATTAATGATGAAAGAAATGAATTTGCCTTCTACACTTAATGGAAAGCTTATGTCGCATTATACGAAGGGGGAGTGTACTATGGATACTATATCTGTTGCAGAGGCCTGTGTTTGGGGAGAATATTTAAACTAATGTAGTTATCTGCTGAATGAGTTGTTTGAAGCCTACGAGGATGTATACAAGCCGGAAACATATTTTATTTATGGCTACTTGGTTATTTCTATTGCTACTATAAAGTGGTGTGGACCATAGGGTAGAGATCCCGTTGAAGCCTCGCATGGCGAGCCTCTTGCTCTCACTTATGCTTCCTAGAGAACGCAGATTGATCTTGTCAATAAATAATTCAATGAGACAACATTCGCGAAATGGCATACTAAAACGTTGAATGAAATTGACTAGGTCGCCGAATCCGATTATGGATAAGTATGCACATCAAGTATGGTTTGGGATAAGTCATGGTCATACGTATCTTCACCCTCGAATTGCGGACCTTGATGCATTAAAGATGAGGTCATTACACAATTATACATCATAGAAAGTGTTTCATAATGAAGTTCTATCTTGGCCTAGAGTTCAATGCATGCACAAAGAAGGTGAGGTAATTTAATCTATGGATGCAATGTAACCTCCTAATTCCTTTGTTGATGTTCTGTCATCTTCCAAAAAGTACACAACCCATTCCAAATAGGATCTCCAGCCAATGATGAATAAATTTCAGGATTGTGTGTTTTCTGTGTGTAATACCATGTCTGAAGTTGGTTCCATAGTGAGTTTCGTTGTTCCTACTTCAGAAATTCCCATCGTTATTCCTCTTATTGGTAAGTTATTTAATTCACTAATAGTACCCCTTGTTTCTATGAGTTTGATTTATGTTAGTCCACCTACAATATCTGATACTACCTCCCCCACCACCCCACCACCCCACCCCCTCCCCCCCCCCCAACTATTTGATGGACTGCTAAATTAGACATAAAAATAAGGCTCATCTAACCTTCCTTATGCACATAAAAGATATATTAAATCTCTCCTTATACACTTAATAATGTTTTCTTATGCTTTAATATTTTCTTAGGAAGCGTTAAAGGTAATTGCATATTTGTGCCTAATATTGGTTATTTTTGTAGAATATTGTAAGAATATTTGGCAGATTATGCAGATTTGGAGAAGGAGATAATTTAGGGACTTGCTCCCTGCCACTGGAAGATCAAGATTGAAGAATAAATGAGCACAATATCAGGAAATTATTGAGAAATATTGGAGATATTCAAGGGGTTTGTCCACCTTCCTTAACTATCAAAGGCATCCAAGCAAACAGAAGACGATGTGCACTAAATCTATGGTTTACTTCGGGTCAAAGTGGACTCGATCACTATTTTTTAGGGACCTATTGGTAGATTCCCTTGAGGATAAATAAAGTTGATCAAGAGCTAATTTGGGTCGATTCCAAGGGATTTCAGTCGATTTTCTGATCCATTCGATGCTCGTCGATTCCATTTCCATTCCATTCCATCCCATGCTATTCTTGTCCATTCTATTAGTATTTTTCTATTTAAGACCTTCGGGATGTAATAAGACTGTATTTTTGTAATGTAATGAGTAGTCATACATTGTTTTACTGATCTAGTTTCAGGGAGCGAGGCTCGTGGGTTAGGGCCCAATCCATGTGCCTCAACTTATCTGTTGTTTTCATTCTTTTCTTTCTGTCATTTAGCTAGCTTTATTTCTGATATTTTCATTATTGTTATATTTTGTTGTTGTAGAATTAACCTTCTTATATGCGTTGTAGAATAGTTGATGAACTCCATAAAACTGTGAGGCAACCGTCCCCTCTCATCTCTGTCAATAGAGCTGGAGGAGGGTAGACCTTCCGCAAACCAAAAAAGCTTTATGTTTATGATTCGTTGCTTCTCAGATTAGAGTAGAGTGCAATAACAGTTTCAGTCTTTCTTCCACTGTGTTATCACACATTTTTTATGTTTTCCTATGCATTAATCTGTAGGTTTGTTTGCA
Source organism: Pinus albicaulis (assembly GCA_034641835.2). Lineage (NCBI taxonomy): Eukaryota > Viridiplantae > Streptophyta > Pinopsida > Pinales > Pinaceae > Pinus > Pinus albicaulis. The sequence goes on from CM076576.1 coordinate 835,688,643, forward strand.
AGAATCAATATTAAAGCTCCAGAGAACTTCACCCTCACCTTCCCACTTCATTTTCCAACTTTGTTTTCATGCTTCCAAACACCTATGTTATGCTCTATTCCCTCCTTTTATTGCATCTATCACCCTTTTTATTCACAAAACGATTGAAAAAACATCAATGTTGGACCTCCGCCTTTGCTCCTCGAATCTCTTGCTACCATACTTCGCTCATCGAAAATCACATTTTCTATTGGTTTCCGTTAATACCTCCACCTCTGAACCCCAATTGTGATATTACTGTAGCACTCTACCACGTCACCCATCACATTTCGCACTTCACAAATTTCAGCCTTATCACAATCGCATCATTGCACCTTCCCATATCGCACTTCGCACTTCGTAACCTTTTCCTGAACAACACTTTCGCTACCCCTCCAGCTTTGTGATATTGCGAATTGTGATATCACATTTCACATTTCGCAATTTTTATCCCGTTGCATTTCACAATTCACAGTTTTTATCCCATCACATTTCGCAATTTCTATCCCATCACATTTCACATTTCCCAGTATTTATCCTGTCGCATTTCACATTTCGCAGTCTTTATCCCATCTCATTTCTCAACCTTTTCCCTTTTTCCTTTTAAGACTTACCACAATCGGAAATCACATTTTCATGTGGTTCTTGTTAATACTTACTGCTCCCGACGCCGATTGCGATATTGTCATCGCACTCTGCCACCGGTCCTATTGCCATGTCACCCATCGCATTTCGCAAATTTTAAACTTATCGCAATCGCATTTTGCATCATCTTCCCATATCGTATTTTGCATTTCGCATCCGCCTCCCGAACAACACTTCCGTCACTTCGCCCGATTTGTGATATTGTGATTGCGATTTCACATATCGCATATTGGATTTCTATCTGCCAATTATATCTCTACCATCGCATATTTCAAGCCTCCACTCCAAAGCATATTTGCGATATCATAAGGTTGGATGAAGTCTAAACCCATCTTTCCACCTCCAAGCCTTGTCCCATGTGTTAAGCCTTCCATTAGCATCTTTAGCCCTTTCTTCTCCAAGCTGCAAATCAACACTTTTTAAATTAGAATTAAGTCATGGATAGCTTAGTTGCATGGATAAAAGCATGGCAGATGGATCATAAGATAATTAGGGTGTGTTTATCCAATTGGCAAAGTTAAGTGTGGTTTAAATTAGTTTCTGTTCTGCCATTTCCTTTCAGCAAGTTAAATTAGTTACCTTTCCGTCATTTCCTTTCTAAAATTTAAGTCAGCTTTTTTTTTTTTTTTTTAGAAAGTTAAATTAGTTTCCTTTCATTTCATTTATTTTCAGCAATTTAATTTAGTTCCCTTTCTGTCATTTCCTTTCTACAATTTATTTTAGTTTCATTGAAGTGTGACAGACTTCACCGAGAAACCCTAGAAGTAGCACCCTTTCGTAGAGCAGAAGAGGATGACATGAGTAGAATGCATATGTTGTTTATATATCACTTTCACCTCCAAGTTTGTTCGAACCCCAGGTTGATAAAGTAAAGTAGGGTAGCCCTTGGGAGTTGCAGCACTTTGGTGCAATACTAGGGCTCACCACTTTTTGGTGCCATTGCCGGGGAGGTGTCTAGTAGATGCTTTGATTATGTTTTAGCATCTTTTTTATACTTTCCCTTTTCATGTTGTTTTTGAAATGTTGAAAAATACAAAAAATATGATTTTCATGCCTCATAGGAGTAGGGATACTCAGAATTTTTTTAAAAATACTTCTCCAATACCAACCCCCCCCCACTTGACCACGTGGTGCAGTAAGAACCACATCGCCATACACTTTTGAAGGTAGAAGAGATGGATGGATATGATGACAATGAAGAATATCATATTGGGTTTCCCATTCAAGATATGGACATAAATGTACATATGAAGAACATCCCTCCATCTTTCCTTCCCAACTTCCATGGTATGAGGACAAAGGATCCAAAAACATTTCTATTAGAATTTGAGATACTTTGTAGATCTTATGGCTACTTATCACTCACTCAAAAATTGAGATTGTTTCTTACAACATTGAAGGATAAATCTATTAAATGGTTCATGAGTCTAGGTACTAATTCAATAAGATCATGGAATGATATGCAAAATATATTCCTAAGAAAATATAAAAACCATGTTCTTAAAGAATAAATTTTTAGAATGAATCAAAAAGAGGATGAGAGCCTTGAGTATCTCATAGATAGGTTCATGTTTAATGTTAAGAGGGAAAAATTACATCATTTAGGATTTGAAGCACTAAAAACCCTCTTACTTAGAAAAATTAGGGATGAGTGGATTGATCTCCTTAATCTCATGAGTGGAGGAGATGTATACCAATTTTCATTTGAAGAAATTTGTGAAACATGCAAGCGCATATCAAGAGGAAGGGAAAGAGTAAGTAAATCTGCCTCAACCTTGGTAAGGAAAGACGAACTTGGAAATTTTCTTGACAACTATAAAACATAAATTCTTATCAATCTAAATGAACAAGTAGAAATGTTAAGAATGCAAAATGAGAAAAAAGAATATGGTGATATTTTTGTTATCCATACAGAATCATATGCTACTAAATGTTATCCATCATTCCCCGGGTTTAAAGAAGATTACCAGGAAGACTATGGAACAAGGAAATCACCAAAGAAGCTATGTTATGTAGCTCCAAGGATACCCTGGCAGCCTAGTCAACTTGATATGATGTAAGGGCCCACTTCACAATTTCAAGCTTATTCACATCCATTTCAAACTAATTGGGACACACTCCCTCCTTGGAAACCTTGGCCATCTCAACCCCAAAACCAATTGTGGAAACATGGTTGGTAAGGACCTTATTGGGAAAATCCATAATATCCTCAATATTTCCCTCAATATCCTCCATACCCAACTCCATGCTATCCCTACTATCCACCTCCACCACAACCACAACCTCAACCATATACATCTCATATATACACCCCCACTCAACTACTTGTACCACCATTTCCAAACCCATACAATGAAGTATCTTAGCTCACTTACAATGTTGAGGTACAACACTTCCAAAGATCTCCTATTGATCTAGATGTTATTCATCTTAGTTCAAGAAATGTATTACAAAGAAGAGATTTTCTTAATTTCATTGAAGGACAACATAAATAAGAAGAATATCCAAATGAGGAGATCAAAAGATCAAGGGTTGTACTTGATGATGAGCCAGCATCAGAATGAGATGTTGAGAAAGTTTCCTCATGTTTACCAGCATTTCCTCCACGTGTTAAAGAGAACAATCAACAAAAAGAGGAATATTTCAATGTCATAATAGAAGAGGACATCCAAGGTGATCCAACTCAGCAAGTGGACCGGGGGCATCACAACTATATTGACATATGGTTCCAAACAGTCATTAAGTTGCACCACCACACTCTTCTCCAACAATACTTGATATAATCCTAGTCAAAGAAATTCATCTCTTATATTCATATACATGCCAGAGCATGTATTCCAAGTGTGCACCTGATTTTATCTGTCATCTTGATGTGTACATGGCTCCATTGGAAGTATTCCTATACTTGAAAAAGGTTTTGTTTTTTCAAGTAGAGTAGGAAAGTGAAAAAGAAAAAAAGAAAAAAAAGGGAAGAAGAATAAAATCTCAAGTGAAAAACTCTTTTGAGGTGTTTGAGATTGGCCCACTGATTGAAAACCTCCATGAGGTGGTCATTGGGTTCAAAAAAAGAAAATTCCTAGGTGAAAACCTCCTTTGAGGCGCCTAGGTAGACCTACTAGTGGAAAACCTCATTGAGGCAACTAGTAGGCCTTAAAAAAAAAAAAAAAAAAAAAAAAAAACCCTATGTTTCTCTCTCTAATGAATGCAGGTGCTCTCCAACCTTTGCAAGGCAGGAAAACAACAAGTTGGCACAAAAATAAAATTTGGTCAACACCCTGGTTAAAGGTAGTCAAACTTGGAATTCCTTCTCTTGTGCTCAGAAGCTCCAAAAGGACCTCAAGCAAATTATCACATGCAGCTTCAGAACCACCAAAGACAGCTTCAACATCGATATCAAAAACTTTAATATCACCTACAAAAAACAAATCAATGGTAAGGCTCAGGTATGCAATCATCTAAACCTTTCTTCGAATCTATTTTAACTTAAGAAAACATTAAAAAGTGTGAGAAGGAAAGTTTTTTATAGTCAAATCCGGTAGCCAGGCAACCTCAGCCTTATCTAGCAAGTAGCCTCACTTTTTCCACCAAGAAGAGGAACTAGACAAAAGTAAAAAGGACTTGAGAAAGTGGGTAATAAGCAGTTCATGTAATGGAAGACAAGGAGTGCCAAAGGGTTAACCAAGAGTGAACTCAATTCAGAGAAAAAGAACTGTGAGTTTATTCTGTGTGCAAAATATATATATATAAAATAAAAGGTGAACCCACCACCTCTTGGAATGCAAAATACAAATTTGCTTAAGGCATATGAGGACCTCCATGCAGCACCCACATGAAGAAATGCAAGAAGATTAGCATGAGGAGGAGCACATGGGCCAATAAACAGAAAACGAAATAAGCCAGCATGTAGGAAGAACCATAAGGCAAGGAGGATGGATAGGTTGCTCATAGGATGAGCAACAATTTCAGTAGTGGGTGACGATGGGCCTCTAAATTAGAAATAAAATCAGGCCCATATAACCTTTCTTAGGCCCATCTAACCTTCCTTATGCACATAAAAGATATATTAAATCTCTCCTTACACACTTAATAATGTTTTCTTATGCTTTAATATTTTCTTAGGAAGGCTTAAAGGTAATTGCATATTTGTGCCTAATATTGATTATTTTTGTAGAATATTGTGGGAATATTTGGCAGATTATGCAGATTTGGAGGAGATAATTTAGGGACTAGCTCCGTGCCACTGGAATATCAAGATTGAAGAATAAATGAGCACAATATCAGAAAATTATTGAGAAATCTTGGAGAGATTCAAGGGGTTTGTCCACTCTCCTTAATTATCAAAGGCAGAGAGGCAAACAGAAGACAATTTGCACTCAATCTATGGTTCACTTGGGGTCAAATTGGACTCAATCACTATTTTCTAGGGAGCTGTTGGTAGTTGTCCTTGAGGATAAATAAAGCTGATCAAGAGTTAATTAGGGTCGATTCTGGGGGATTCTGGTCAATTTTCTGATCCATTCTGTTATCACAAAATTGGATCTGATAGGCTGCTTGATCATTCAACTTCATGTAACTATTTCAAACCTAATATTTTGACTAAGGCTTAGCCTCCTTAGCCTAAGAGGGATCTCTCAAGGGTTAATGATTTGGATAAAAATATAGATGGATAACTCTATTTAGGAAATAAACAGATAAATGATAGATTTAGGTTGAGAATCACATCAGCATGAATACATTAGGCTTATGGAGTCAAAGCAACTCAGTAATTCAGTGAATCTACTTAACATGGAAGTTGAGGCATATTAGAGTTTTAGTCATAAGGTACACACACATGAAACTGTAAAAACATAGTCAATTCACTTATATAGGAAGTCAAAGCATATAAAGATGAATTTTGAGTAATATAGATGAAACACCACTACAATGAGATAATATAAGAGATGCAAATAGAATAGGAACACACTAAAACTCCTTCTGAATCTCAAGTTGGTCAAGCAGAAAATCTTTGTATTAGCTGAAAATTAGTCAATTCACAATAAGCACAGTTTTGCCAAAAATGTCCAACCCTTTACAAATTTGACCTCTTGGTCTTTAATAGACATCTTAAAACATGGGATGATCTTCCTTTGGGCTAGATACATCGAATTTCTAACTACTGACACCTTGCATAACCATAAGACATGGAATTTATTACAAAAAGACACCTAATCTACTTAACAGTCCTAATCCAAAAAGGACTCGAACTGCTTATTGTTATCTATAACAACCTTAACTACTTAAATTTACATCATTTACAAGTGTATCATCACATGGTCGAATCTAGATGATGGGGTTCATTTCTTCATGACCATTTTGCTGACCTCCACCAACATAGGAAACAGATTCCTGTTTTTTAGGCATAAGATCTTTTGGCATTCTTTGAACATTCTGACCATCATGTACCCTTCATTTCATGGTCCTTGGTTGTTGGAAGATGGAATAACACATCCCATAACTCCTCCCTAGCCTCCAGTTGTCTAAAACCACTTTAAACACTGCTCAAAATGTTGTAATGTTCTGCGCTATGAAAACACAGCAGTTTCGTAGCGCTACCATTTCAAGCTTTTATCCTCCAAAAACTCAATTCTTTCCACTGAATCATTTTAATTACCTTTTAATACATCTTCCATAGAAAATTGAATTCCTAAATCAGTCTTCAACCCTTTCAAAACCGACCAAATTAAGCAAGAAAAGCAGCGACAACAGTTTTGTAGCTCTTTTCTGTTTTTTTACACTAAATGCGCTACGAAACTGCTGAGTATGTAGATTCTTCAAAAATTTGCCAAGTGAAAATTGTGTTTGCCTTCAAAACTCACAACATAACCTTTCTTTTGTATTTACAATTCATACAAACTGTAAACCCATTTCATTCTAACTTTCTTGAGGCATTCATCCTTCATTTGCAATACATCCTTGCATATTTTTCCTATTTTTCTTGAAACATAGGTCTTGGAACAGAGCCTATATCTCCTAATACGTTATGTAGTTTGAGAAATTGAAGGAGGTTTTTGTAGACCATTATGTCTTGAATAAAAACCTCTCTTTGGTTTTTGAAACACATCTCCTGCTGTCCAGAAACTGCATTTGAAAAACATGTGTAAAACAGGAAAACTTTGTTTATGAAAATAGGGCTTTAATGAAATCCTTGTATCTCTCAACTGATAACACCTGTGAGAAAATTGAGATATTTTTTTGTAGCTGGGGATGTAATGAAGACAAACTTCTTTCAGAATTCCAAGAAACTTTTAAATTTGGCAAGAAACTGAACTTGAACTTGATTGCTAAACAATCATGTACAAGACAGTTTCGTCACAGTAGTTTTGTAGCGCATTTTAATTTATCAATTTCTGCCACCTTATAATGAATTTGAAGAAAATGAGAGATAACGTTGTAGCTAGGTCTGTTATGAAGAAAAACCTCTTTCATATTTCCAAAATTCGTTTTCAGTTGCTCAGAAACCACCTTTGTAGTTGACTTCTCAAAGTCAGAAAAAACAGAGTTTTGTTGTTTGTGCTACAAAACTATCAACGTTTTCGTAGCACAAAGTGAATTTTTTCAACGTGGTGCACTACGAAACTGTGGCTTCTTGGCTAATTGGGCAGTTTTGATACAAAAACTTTGGGAAATGAAATGAATCCTAAAATGATGAATGTTTGACATGAAAGAGCTTTAAAGAAGGCTTTATTTGAAACTTAGGATGAGCTTTAAACTATAAAAATCTAAAACCTTCCCTTGATCAAACCTAAATTGACTCATAAAACCCTATTTTGATCCATGAAAATTTGTAACCTTGTTAAAATGATGTTTTGAAATTTTTTGGGTGATAGCACATTCGATGCTAGTTGATTCCATTTCCATTCCATTCCATCCCATGCCATTCTTGTCCATTCTATTAGGATTTTGTTGTTTAAAACCTTCGGGATGTAATAAGACTGTATTTTTGTAATGCAATGAGTAGTCAGATGTTGTTTTACTGATCTAGTTTCAAGGAGCGAGGCTCATGGGTTAGGGCCCAATCCATGTGCCTCAGCTTCTTTTTTGTTTTCATTATTTTCTTTCTGTCATTTAGCTAGTTTCATTTCTGATATTTTCATTGTTGTTATAGTTTTTTTATGTAGATTTAATCTTGTTATATGTGTTATAGAATAGTTTATGAACTCCATAAAACTGTGAGGCAACCTTCCCCTCTCATCTCTGTCGATAGAGCTCGAGGAGGGTAGACCTTTCCGCAGACCAAAAATGCTTTCTGTTTATGATTCGTTGCTTCTCAGATTAAAGTAGAGTGCAATAACAGTTTCAGTCTTTCTTCCACTATGTTATCATGCATTTTTTATGTTTTTTCGTGCATGAATATGCAGGTTTGTTTGCAAGAATCAATATTAAAGTTCTGGAGAAGTTCACCCTCACCTTCCCGCTTCATTTTCCATCTTTGTTTTCATGCTTCCAAACACCTCTGTTACGCTCTATTCCCTCCCTCTTCTTTTATTCCACTTGTCGACCTTTTCATTCATAAAATGCTTGAAAAATCATCAAAGTTGGATCTCCGCCTTTTCTCCTCCAATCTCCCGCTACTGTACTTCACTCATCGCAAATCGCATTTTCTATTGGTTTCCGTTAATACTTCCGCCTCTGAACCAAGATTATGATATTACTGTAGCACTCTGCCATGTCACCCATCGCATTTCGCACTTCACAAATTTCGGCTTATCGCAATCGCATCGTTGCACCTTCCCATATCGCACTTCGCAACCTTTTCTTGAACAACACTTCCGCTACCCCTCCAACTTTGCGATATTGCGAATTGCGACTTTGCATTTCGCAATTTTTATCCCGTTTCATTTCACATTTCATAGTTTTTATCCCATCACATTTCGTAATTTATATCCCATCGCATTTCGCAGTCTTTATCTCGTCGCATTTCACATTTCGTAGTCTTTACCCAATCGCATTTCGCAACCTTTTCCCTTTTTCCTTTTAAGACTAACCACAATAGCAAATCACAATTTCATGTGGTTCCCGTTAATACTTATAGCTCCCGACGTCGATCGCGATATTGTCATCGCACTCCGCCACCAGTCCTACCGCCATGTCACCCATCATATTTCGTATTTCACAAATTTCAGCCTTATCACAATTGCATTTCACATCACCCTCCCGTATCGTATTTCGCATTTCGCATCTGCCTCCCGAACAACACTTCCGTTATTTCGCCCAATTTGTGATATTGCGATTGTGATTTCGCATATCGCATATCGCATTTATATCCGCCAATTATAACTCTGTCATTGCATATTTCAAGCCTCCCACTCCAAAGCATATTTGTGATATCATAAGGTTTAATGAATTATAACCCATATTTCCACCTCTAAGCCTTGTCCCATGTGTTAAGCCTTCCATTAGCATCTTTAGCCCTTTCTTCTCGAAGTTGAAAATCAACAATTTTTCAATTAGAATTAAGTCATGGATAACTTAGCTGCATAAATAGAAGCATGGTAGATAGAGCATAAGATAAGTAGGGTATGTTTAGCCGATTGGCCAAGTTAAGTTTGGTTTAAATTAGTTTCTTTTCTTCCATTTCCTTTCAACAAGTCAAATTAGTTCCCTTTTCGTCATTTCCTTTCTACAATTTAAATTAGTTTCTTTTCTGCCATTTCTTTTCAGCAAGTTAAATTAGTTTCCTTTCCTGTCATTTCTTTTCAGTAATTTATTTTAGTTTCCTTTCTATCATTTCGTTTCTGCAATTTATTTTAGTTTCATTTAAGTGTGACAGACTTCACTGAGAAACCCTAGAAGTAGCACCATTTCGTAGAGTGGAAGAGGATGACATGAGTAGAATGAATTTGTTGTGTATATAGCATTGTCACCTCCAAGCTTTTACGAACCTCGGCTTGATAAAGTAAAGTAGGGTAGCCCCTAGGAGTTGCAGCACTCTTGGTGCAATACCAGGGCTCACCACTATTGACGCCTTTTTTTTTTTTTTTTCTCAAGCTTACGCCCAACCCAATCCTATTGTTCAACTCTCTCATATTTTTTACCTTATTGATGATGAGTTGAAAGACCCCTATTGAGGTTACCAAAATTGTTGAGGAACACCATATTTCTTCGCCTACCCATTCCATGCATTCCCTCGTTTTGTCACCGCATGCCACATCATAATATGTCATTACCTTTGATATCCCTAACTTTGGAAACACTAGAAGAGACACCGTTGAGATGGATATCTATTCATCCCCCAAGGATACCATACCGCAGAATACAGTTGGTCTTGAATCTTATGCAGAAATAGTTACAAATCCGCATATGTAATCTTTACCTAAGTTACCATAGGACCTTAGTACAGTTCCTTTAGCAATTCAAGTTGCTTTGTTTAGTGAAGATCCCAATCAGTGTCAAGAGATTTTACATTTACTTACACAATCCTAGGATAGTGTTCCTCTTTTTCCTTCTATTGTTGTTTCCAGAATCTGGGATGAATTAAAAAAAGGAACAGAGTCAAGAGCTGAAAACTTTGCATCGGGGACACTCTGATAAATTTGTTGCTAGCGGTCAACCTATGGAGACTCGATTCCCACTAGTTGACATTTTGTTTGTAGATGATCTTCAAATTTGGTCTTCATCCCAAGTATTTCAACTTATCAAAAAAAATTCCCTTCAATTTGAATACCACCATAATGAGCTCGTCTCTCTTCATGAGAAACAAAAGCAACATCACATCGTCATGACTATGGAGTGAGACCAATTGCGAGGTGAAAATGATGAAAATAATAATAAATAGATAGAATAAAATAAAATAAAAATAAAAAATAGATAAAATTGAAGATATCAGTTCTAAATTTTAGCAACTGTGGTTGACCATTATTGAGTTTGCGCCTAATGTTTCAAAGGATTTTTCTATGTGCCAACTTACTAAATGTCGTGAGTACACTGAAGTTCCTGTACCGGATTAATTACTACCAATAAGGAGTCGTAGGGCGTTGTTTTTGAGTTGCGTCAACTACTACCTAATCTAGTAGAACAATACAAAGAACAAATTTCCCAAGAGGTTCCTCAAGTTTCTTCTACCCAGGACACTCTTCAACAGGTTACCAATGATTCACAGGAGGTTTTTCAACAACTTCAAGATTGGCCTGGTGTACTCGCAAAAAATAACTAGCCTTTGTATTAGATGCATAAGGAAACACAACAATTGTTTTATCAAGCTATGGGTACTTCTGATCTTCATCAGCAACAAAATTTGTTCAATCAGGATGAAGCACTAGAGAAGCAAATTCATCAGATGGAAGAAGACTCACATTTTATCAAAACTTTGTAGAGGGATCTTCGGCCACTATCTCAGTCTCATTTCATGAAGCTTTGGATGCTTAATTATGACATTGATGTTCAGTGGTATATCATCCTTGCATCTTGTCTTGAGCAACCTATAGTCGATAACACAACTATGTTCCTTGATAAATTTGTTGTATTAGTCGCCACTTGTAAATTCGCCATAAGGGAGTATACCGATGTCAAAACTCAAGTCTTGTATACCATACTGGAGTTGTGTCCTTCATTTGAAGTCAAATCAACAAAGAAGGGAGAATACAAAGCAATGGAGCAAGAAAAGGAAGAAGTGTCTAGAAAGGTTTGCGTAATCGCAAGCAAATCCGAGTGCGCAACCAGAGAATTGACTCGAGGATGAGTCAATGAATTGTGGTCGACGCATGTTGGGCCCTTCATTTTTAACAAAATTTGATCATTTTTTGGCCAGGATAAAGGTGCAAGAAAGATCAACGCATGTGAGAAATCAAATGATCAGAATAGCAAAAGTCGAGAACGGAAAAAAGGAAAGTGAAAGAAAAAAGTTAAAAGAGGTTATCTTGAGACTTAGAGAATTCGAGAAAGATTGATCTATGTGTTGGATTTTGAAAAGATCAAAGAGATATGGATAAAAGCACTAAGTTTTTTAATAATGGATCGAATCAAGCGAATGAGATCAAAGTGATGAAAGTGGACCAAATCAAGGGAGAAATATTGAAGGAAAATCTACAAAAGTCGCAAGGATCAAGCATGAGAAACATTAGAGACATATATATATCGAGATGTTGTCAGAATTAAGACTGAAGCTTTGCAATTGTCTTTAGATTATAATATGGTTTCATTTGAGCCTCATTCTAATATGTATTTTGAATGATATTGCACGCTTTCGCCAATCTATAAAGTAATGGTCTGCTTATATAAATAAATAAGGAGTTGCAGGAGGTAATTATGTATCTGCTTATATGAAATAACTACAGACTATGCACCCCTTTTTTAAAATTTCTTATGATGTGTTGTTGAATGTTATTCTATCCAATGTTGTAATTTATTTTATCCTATGTATATATAATGATTTTTGAGTATTTATGTGAATAATGTACACATGCCTACACAATGAATTATTTCTCTGTTAAGTTGCTCCTCGGCATTGTTCTTCGATCCCTTCCCTTAGTTCATGTCTTGACTTGCCTTGGGTGAGATATTTCTCCCTCGTAGAGGAATGAAAATGTCGGCAATGTGCTAGAATAAAACAGAAATATTTGTTGGCAACCAATGGTTGAATCCTTGTTGTTTTATTCCAAATTTTGTGCTAACACAAATACTAATTGGAATATGTTTGCTAATACCAAGCATGTTGATATGTTGTTGTTCACACATCTAGAATTCATGTTACTCACATGTTTCAAGAATCAATAATGCATTTCAAAATGGTTATAACCATGTCATAACAAGATTGCAATTCGACCTTTTTACCAAGACTAGCATCATCAAATTGAAATCATCTTCTTACTGAGACTAGCAACCACATATGCAAGTTTAAAAGTCAATTAGAAAACAATCTAACACATCAGAATTTGTTATCTCTATAATTTTCACAAACCTGATATCAACATACTTATGCATACAACACATAGTCTGTAATCAACACACAATCATCAATCATTGTGTTGCAATTGTAGTGTCCCTTCTTAGTTAGATAACTTTGATGACAATTAGAGAGGGTGATTTTGATATAACAATATAATATTATGCACGACAGACTTATGTACATGCTTATATCTTATAGACCTAGTTTGGGTCACCTTGTTGTTGTGTGCTTATGATAATATCTATGGTTTTGTGTATAAGAACTGATTTTGGTTAAGAGCATATTAACTATGTTTTCTATTTTGGTATCCTAGTTTGGACATAGGTGTATGACATGGATGGTGATCCAGGATTGGGACACATAGATCCATGGATGATCATGATTATGTGGAAAATATGGTTAATTATGATTTATGGATGATACATTATTTGTATGATTATATGTGCTTAATCTCATACTAAGCATGATGTGGCAGGGTACTTATTCATTGCCAACGAGGATTCTCAAGTTATAAATTATTGCGGAAGTCATTTCTCCAAAACCAAAATGACTGTGGAAGTCATGCACAATCCTTGGTAAAATAAAAATAAGTTAATTATGAAATTCATTTGATTCCTTTGGTCTATGAGATTGCGATGTGTGTAGGTCTTGGAAGAAGACCTTACCAATGAACCATCAGATGGGTATGAGCTCACAATCACTACCTTAAGATGAAGCGCAGAGTTTCAAAGCAAAGTAGATGAGAAGTCATGGAAATTAGGGCATGAAGTCCTAAATCCATGAAATATAAAGACATGGATTCTTGGATATATAATAAAAGGCTTAGGGTGCAGAGTCCTAAATAGATGAAGGATAAAGACATGAGTCTTGGATCTACAATGAAATTTTTAGGGCGCAGAGGCTTGAATATTTAAAAAGATCATGGTGTGGAATCTTGGATCTTTAGAGTAGATCAGGGTGTAGAGTCCTCAATCTACTAAGGCACGAAGATGCATGCAATAGGGGTGCGGAATCCCTATACTTCGAAAGAAAAATACCACTCATGGGAAGCTCAGGGATGAATTTCCTTAATAAAATCTCATTCCTGAAAATTTTGGAGTGACTTTCTAAAAATAAAAAGTCATGTATAGCATCTCAAGTATGACTTCCCAAAAATAGTAAATCACCTCCAATCAATATGTAATCAAGTATACTTGAAGGAAAATCACTTAAATTATCATTGATCAATCCTAATAGTTCAATGTTGACTTAATCCTCAATATTATTATTATTATTATATTTTATGAGACTATTATATTATTATTAAAAGGGAATTATATCTCCTTAATCACTTGACACCTCTCTCCTTGATGATTCTCATGGCTCTATGTAACTCTCTCTCTGTCTCTCTCTTAATAATACATTACACTCTATTTTATGCACTCATCAAAGAATGATATATTCCTCTTACACTCATTAAAGTAATGTCATAAAAGATCCCTCTTACACTCTCTTTAATGCATATGTTACACTTTCCTTAACTAAGGCATGCATACCTCCCCTTAATGGCATGAGTTACACTCCTATAAATGGAATAAAAGGCATGGATGTTACTCCTCTTTTATGACAATAATTTGTTGCTCCTCCTATATATGTGTCTCATATATTCTCACATGGGGAAGGTGCATTGTGATACCAAAATTTGGAGAGATTTAAAAAATATTATGAGAGGGAGAGGCTCGGAGAGTAGCTAATTACTTTCAAAATTAATTTGAAATTCCTAAAATAAATTACTAAGTAGGTATACCTGGTGGAGCTGGCCATGAATGGAATTGGGAGGAAGTGAAACTTATCTTCCTCAGCTTGCCTTGGATATCTCTCTACTGCTATATTTTGGTATTGTTTGTGAGATCTTACAGCTCGGGGGTTCCAGGGGGAGAAGTTCTCCCTGGATATGGTTGGGTGGAAAATCGGATGGTTCACAATGATTTGGTAAGGATATTGGAGTTGGAGCATACTCTCATCCTTTGGAGCCATATATATACATTATCAGGTATATCTATCAATGTTCTTGAAATTTTGGTTTCTTATGATGTTCTAAAGTGTTGTGAAAGATTTAAATTTATTGGAAATTGTTACTTTAAATTATTACAAACTTATGAATATTCAGAAAATTATTTATGAGCTAACCAACAATGAGTTAACAATTTCATGACAGCTTTGTATGAGAATGTACATGCAGGGGGATTAAAACAAAGATCTGTTGCCAAAGTTTTTAAGTTCAGTTTATAAAGATTTTTTGTCCATAGCAGGTTACCATGAGTTTGATGAAAATATCATATTAGCATAAATTTGATTTTTCTTTCTTCATGTATTGTTGTAGATGAATTTTGCACACTAAGTGTTTGATAAAAGTGATAAATGAGATAGTAGGAAT
The DNA here is from genome assembly GCA_034641835.2 of Pinus albicaulis. Classification (NCBI taxonomy): domain Eukaryota; kingdom Viridiplantae; phylum Streptophyta; class Pinopsida; order Pinales; family Pinaceae; genus Pinus; species Pinus albicaulis. The sequence continues at coordinate 835,703,645 of CM076576.1, forward strand.
TTTTTTTGTTGTTGTTTTAAAGAATCACATTTCGTGGACTTTTTGTTGCGATGCATCTCAACTCATGGGGTATCTGTGCCATATATGTAACGCCCACTTTGATTCCAAAAAATAGGGTTTTAGACTCTGATTCTCTGATTTGGTCGATATTGCAAATTCGTTGTTACTTGTATGGATTGTCTATTGTTTGGTTTTGTTGATATATATATATATATATATATATATTGGATTTGCTTGGTTATATATATTGATGATAATAACCCAGTTAATGCACTTGAAATTGTTGTTTTAAACTCTCAATAGTTGTAGATTGCATGCTTGCAAAGTGTTCGACAAAATGCCTCAACGATTATATATTGTATGCTTGCAAACTATTTGTTAAAAGGGCTCAATGGCTGTAGCTTTTATGCACATCAATTCTTAGAGTAAATGTCTCACTCACTATAGATTTTGTGTACTAGAAATTTATGAATATATTATTCAATGGATGTATCTTCCTATTCTTGCAAGTTTTTGTATAAATGTGAAGTCAATTTTAGTAAATTTGTTGAAGTGTGAATAGATCAGCAGGACAATGTTGCTTTTGTCATATAAATCTATCATAAAAAAGGGGCGTTGTTGGAAACAATTTTAGAGTAACCAATTATGTAGGATTGAATTACTTGTGCAAGTGAGCATAATAATTGGCCCAAGTTGCATGTATTCATGGGTGTAGTCTTATGCTTGAGCAGTTGTAGTAAACAACTAATTGTGCCTAATTTTGGCAAGTCCAATGTTTTACTTGGAACTCTCTGAAGAATAACATGCTTCTGAATTTTCTACAATAGCTACTCTTGCTATAACATTCATTATACAAGTTTCATGATTGAAGCAATGTAATGTTATTATGAAAATAATTGTTTTGCCTTAATACTTGGGAATGAGAATTTTTAGTTGATGAATTTGGAAACATTGTTGAATCAATGTCGTTTGTGATTCCATTTCTCCATTTCATAAACATATCATTATATTTTGTGATGAAGATAGGCATATTCCTCCTTAAGTTATCTTGTTACATGTAGATTAATAATCATGCCCTTATATGTGAATTTTGTAATAGAAGCATGATATTTTAGGTTCTTGTGGCATACTTCGGCTTAAATGACTGGTGCATGAAGGGTTTTGGAAGCCATTTTAAGGAGCATTTGAAGGTTATGTTATACTTAAGATAATGTATGGGTGTGGAATCCATACTAGCATATATCTATGAGCAAATGTATGGGTGTGAAATCCATAGTAACTATGAGCTAATGTATGGGTGTGGAATCCATACTAGCATATATCTAGGAGAAAATGTATGGATGTGGAATCTATACTAGTATATCTATGAGCTAAGTAATGAGTTAAGGTATGGGTGTGGAATCCATACTAAAATATATCTATGAGCTAAGTAATTCTTCTGGTTAGAATATTTTGATGGAATCTTATAGACATGATTAAGGAGAAGTGATTATGTGTAATTAAAGTTAAATGGATATAGATTCGTAACAAGAATTTGTTTGAGATTTAAATCCATTATTTTATTTTTATTACAAATGAAGATACTAAGATCGGTATACTGAATACCATTAGGTGGTTTAGAATGTTTGGAATAATCGATTTTGATATATGGAGTCAAGTGTGAACTAGGTGTCTATCCTCTAGTATTGTAATCCTTTTGTATGTGTTGGATTTAGGTAGAATTAAAATTATTTTCAAATGACTGAAAGGTAGAAAAAATATTATTGTGATAAGTTGACGAAATATATCTTCAATTGGATTAAGACAAATTAGGTCTAGGAAAGCCATAATAGTCTATTTAATAAATTTTTCAGTTGAATATTGGTTGAATTCTATTTAACCAAATTAATTAGAGAAATTATGAGGATTGAACTCATGTATTGCTCTAGACTATTGTTAGGCGATCTAGTAAAAATTCATATTGTTTATAAATTGTTAAGAGAATAACATGTTTAGAAGGTAAACATTTTATGCGGTGATAACTTTGTTTTATTTGAACTTAAAGAAAAATGTATAGCAATTTTGTAGACATCCTTGAAGCATATTGAAGGCCACTTGTAGTAGTGTATTGAAGATCATTTGAAGACCTCTTGTTGACTTATTGAATTAGCTTAAAGATAACATATTGTGCAGACCATTAAGGACACCTTTGGAGCATAATTGTTGAAGCCCTGACGAAGTAGCCTTAAAAAGGATTGTTTGTGCATACTTATTGAAGTTGTCTTTGATGGACTAAGCCCCTCGAGCATTTTGTAGAATTTGTTGAAGAAGATTTTGAAGTTTCTTTCTGGACTTGTTGAAGAAGACATTGGAAGTCGTAAAGTTGTACTATAACCATTCTGAAGAATTGAAGAAGACGGTTGGAACCCTAGAGGATTGGGGTCCTCACAAGGTTAGATCCTTGTGAGAAACCATGTCGAAGCCTGAATCGTCGAGAGGATTGGAGTCCTCAAGAATACAAAATTGGAGCTTATTATATCATAGGTTGGTGCCTGGTTTGAAATCGAAGATTGGAGTCTTTGTTTAGGGTTGGAGCCCTGAAGTAATAATAAGTGTGATTTTACAAATTATTGTTGTAAAAGCGGATTGGAGTATGTGTTATTCTTGTTAATATAAATTAGTATCTAATGTACATTTTGTGTTATGATTTTACTAAGTGATCTTAACTGGCATAAATAACAATTGTAAAACAAATATTGATTCAACTCCCTCTCAGTATTTGCAACAATTGGTATCAGAGCAAGTACCTTCAATATCAGCCTAACAACTGGAAGGTATATCCTTAGATCAAAAATAGAAAAACCGAAGTATAAGGCCTCAAAACCCTATAAATATGTGTTCTCTTTTGTCATGAAACCAAAAATAAATCAAGTTGACAAATCCCCTTTGTTTGATGGAACAAAATATGTTACATGGAGCAAAAAAATGAAGTTATATTTGATGGTTCAAGGATGTGAAGTCCAGGAATCAGTTGTTACTGGAAGCACAATGGAAGAGGAGTCCAAGGAATATAATTCAAAAGCATTAAAGACAATCTTAAATAGTTTGCTAGATCAGATAAAAAGTTGAGATGAAGAAATACTCTTCAACAAAATAGCTTTGAGAGAATCTTCAAGATTTTCACTAAAAATAACTTTTACTCATGACCCTATATCTAGAAAATTATGGACAAAAGCACAAAGACAATCAAGAGTCAAAGGAGGTAAATGAAGGCACAAATTGCATAAGAGAGGATGATGATGAAGATAACCCTGAAGTAGTAGTTGAATTTGACTTGAAGATAAAACTTGTGGCTGCTCTAGAAGAGATAAGTTGTTTGAAAAAAAGGAAAATGAGGAACTCAAGAAGCAACTACAAAATGTTGATTGTGACCTTGACAAAATAAAGGAAGAAGTTATTATTTTAAAGAATCGAGTACAAGAAAGACATGAGGATCTCAACAATCTTAAGGTAGAATTGGATCATAATGAGAAGAAACATAATGAAGAAATCACCCTCATGACAAATCAATTAGAAGAAGCAGAGAAAAGGGTAGACGTTTTGACAAGTCATCTCAACCAAAGATATGAGGACTTTAGTGAATTTGAAGCAAAAATTGTTCAACATGAAGAAAAGGAAAGTTGCCTAAATGTTCAACTAGAGGAAGCAAAGAGAGCATAACAAGTAAAAAAGATCCAATGGACAAAGAAAGAAGAAGAATATGGAAGGCTTGAAGAGGATATTACTTCATTGAGAAATGAAGTCAACAAGCTATCTAAAAATTTTAAGAGTTATAAAGTCTTGGATGACATCCTAAGTTGCCAAATATCACCACTTGACAAATCTGGTCTTGGATATGTAGGTGAGTGTTACACAGCATTTTGTCACCGTCCTTGCAATCCCTCATCCTGTACATTGGAGGACTATTCCCATGACCTGTGAACTGTAAAATGTCCTGAAAACACCTTGATGGCATCCTTCTGCATAAGGGCAAGAATTCTCCTCGAGAACATTTCCTTAGAAAAGCCCCAAAAACCCATGTTTTGGCATTAGTGCGAGTAGCCAGTTCATCCCTCACGCCAATGGGGAAAATATACACTAGTGGGCGCACCAGCTGGTGCTCTTTCCCTGTGTTGTACCCATGCCAACCTGTTTTGGAATGTTTTTTAACAAATTGAGGCAGAAGTTTCCTTTAACCACCTCGGGAATGAATCATCAAAAAGTGGTTGGGTTGTTTGGCTCCGAATCTCCTTGTTTAGGAAGAGGTTTTCCACCTCTCATGAAACCTTCCCAAGAGATAGGACTCTCCCCCATGATTATAGGGAGCCTAACCTCTCCTTCTCCCTCTATAAAATCCTACCCTCTCTATTTGCAACCTAGCTGAACATTTAGGAAGAAAACTATAGCTGAGCGACTATTGAAAGCAGAGCTAAGGAGAACCCCGTAAAAGAGAGAGCCTTGTCTAAATTCTCGAAAAGCTTTGTGAGACACGCTCCGCTGGAAGCCCTGCCAAAGGAAGAACGTGACATCGAAACTCAGTTGTAATCTTTCTTTCACATTTTAATATATGCTCGACTATGTTATTGGTTCCACTGTTGTATTGCTTATCTGTGTAATGCAATTTGATTCAATCTTTTCCGACTGATTGATAGCTACATGTTTGAATTATTACGTTGTATGTCGTTGTTTCTTCTCTGCATGTGTACAGGTGTCCGGACGCAGTGAGTGTAAGGATTGTGATCTGTCGAGCTAGGAACAGGAAGCAACGCTTCTTCTTCGACAACAACAACGTAGGACTTGAGGTAGGCTATTTATCGTAGCTTTGTCTTTTGTAACGAGGAATCAATATCCTAGCGTGTTTTGTTTGTTGCTAGACCCACTCTAGGGCTAGTGGGATCGCCTCTATCCACAGAGGGGATTTACCTCTCCAACAATGAGGCTTCTATCAAAAGTGATGCAAACCCTAAATTATAAAGGAGTAAGAATCTGGAGAAGCTTGAAAGCTGTGTTGATATCCCCAAATCTAACAGAAGCAAGGAAAGGATTCAAGATATCTTTGAAAGAACCTATACTCCAAGAAGATATTTTGAGGCTGCAAGAAGCATTAAATATCATCAAAGAACCTAAAGCAGAATAAACTCATAAGTGCATCAAGGAAATCCTCATTTTCTAGGTATAAAACTATATTTTTTTGGTTATTGTTACTCTTGTACAAATTTTAGGCACATGGCAAAGGATTGCAAGGAATATAACAAAGATGTTTATGAGGACTCCTATGAGTTCCCCAGAAGTAAAATGGCAAGAGTATACTCCAAGGTGTTCACCAATAGGAATTATGCTCCCTCATTCATGTACACAATTGAATGCTTCAAATTCCATAACATTCCACATATATCTCAAGATTGCAACTTGAATTAGGTTCCTAGACAATTTGAAGAATAATCAACCCAACATGGAAAAAGAGTCACAAAGGTTTGGAGAACAAAGCATGTTGAACCAGAAAAAGAACATGTTGAATGTGCCTTGAATGTTCAAGATATTAATCTTTGTTGTTGATCAAATATGAGCATCATAGGCAGAAATTATGTTCTACCAAGATTCTGCCTATTAGAAAGAGGAAGATCGTGCATATTGTTAGAGGGAGCATAGACCAAATAATGGATACTTAAAATTTGTCTCACTAAATTAAATCTATGACAAGAAGAGAAACATGATGATAGGGGGAGCAACATAAAGACAAATAGAGTTAATGACAGGGGGAGAACTTGATGGAAAAAAATTGTTAAGGAAAGCACCCCATTTTCCATTAATGTCAAAGGGGGAGAGAATACTAAAAGGGGAAGAGTATTGCCACTAATGAAAAATGGGGAGATTGTTGGATAAGGTTTTCATTGATGTCAATATGATGACAAGCCCTAGCATTATTGAATCAAGCCCTAGGTGTATATGTTGATGGAGATGAAAACCTAAGTGCATGCAAAATGCCTCAAGCATTAAGCCCTAAAAATTAGTCGCATGATAATGTTATCATGATGAAAACGACAAAGGGTCAGCTACGCAAGGAGATATTGACCACTCACCATTACTAGGAATATGAACCTGAGGAGAAAAACTTGGTCTCCTATTGGATTGGAGTTAATTTACCTGTCTTGCATGGTCAATTTTTTGTATTGGATTCATAGGTTAATTCTTCTAATACTTGTCCAACTTATCCGATGAGCCTTGATTAATAGCAAAAGCACCATATAAAATTATTATTAATGGTCAGGCCTCTTATACGACCCACTATATCCCTTTCTAGATTCATATATACCTTTTTCCAACTTTCCAAATTCTATCGCGGCTAACAAAGGTGTTTTAACTTGGGCTAAACATAAAACACATTTTAGTATATCCTCGCTGAACATAAAACATAGATGTCAAGGAACACTTTTTTTATTATTATTTTTTAATAGCCTAAAAATGAGTTTCTCCTATTTTCGAGAGTACTTTTGGATTGCATCTTCCTATATAACTTGATGCACATATCCCAATTGATGAGACTGCAAAAAACTGTGCCTAATTATCAAACATAAGATTGCTTCCAATGGCAGATTATGATAAAAGAATTTACTAAAATTAAAAGACAAATTTTAATATATTAATTATAACAAGTTGTTCCTATCCAAGCCAATGGACAGGTCCTTTCACATATGCAAATAAGTATAAATATGTATTCGAAATTTTCTAATCAATCACCAATTCGGTCAACCACATACATAAATCTCATATCTAAAGGGAGTAAAAGCAAAGGGGGGTGGAGATTTTTTTTGGGAAATTACTGTTTTTATTTTTTATTTTTTTGTGGGTTTTGTGTTTTGGCATACACTTCGAGCAATTTTTGAGCAGGGTTCTCATCTCTTTTGGAGTAGATCATTAAACATATAGGGAGCACACATAAGCCCCCTTTACAGTAAACATTTGCATTGTTGCAAGGATTTATTTAGCCTCGAATCACAACCCTGTGGAGATTATTTTTCGGTCCCTCTCATAAACTATAATTCAGACCCGTGATTGTAATTCAGATTTGTGTTTGTAAACTCAAATCTGTCGCAAATTACTTCGTACGTATGAGTATAATAATGATCTGTGAATTGTAGCACATAAACCCTTCGACATGTGGACCTGTGGCTCAAATCCTTAAGCAAGTTTCAATCTAATTCGAACCTGTGGTACAATGCTAAAGCTAACATTCTAATATATTTTAAACATGTGGGTAAATATTTAAAATATTTAAGACCTTTGACATAGCTTGAAATTTGACCAGTAGCATTCGAAGAAGAGCTCAAACTTGTGTTTGGACTTGAGTTTATCTTGGCTTAGACTTGTCCTTGTGAGTAGAATTCTAACAATTCAAACCTGTGACACTTGGTTGGCAATTAGGGCACCCCTTAAGAGAACTTTATTAGGCATTTTGTGGGGCAACCTTATAAAAGTGTTTTGGGAGTCTTGAGGACAATGTTTTGTGAGCCTTGAGGATAGATTTTTGGGAGTCTTTAGAATAGTGTTTTTGGCATCGTCTACTCGAGGGGCACCTTTGGAGAAAAATATAGTAGAACAGAAAGACATTGGAGATTTTTTTTTTCAAGAGAACCATTAAAGCTGCCCTCGGTGATCCTTAGAGAGTATCTTAGGGAAAACTTTTGAAGACCTCATTGTAGACCTGAAGTGGCTTATTGGAAGACTTATTAGGAAACCTGAAGCAGCTTGTCAGAGACTATTTTGAAGACAATTTTTAAATATGTGTTTCATTAACTGATGACGAGATGACCGTGGAGACACTTCCATAGAGCTAGATTGAAGTTGAACTCATTGAAGACATCTTGGAGACCATTAGTGAAGTAGACCTTTGAAGAAACTTATGTAGCAGATTTGTACACATCCTTGAAGCTTCTTGGAGGCCACTTGTAGCAGTGTATTTAAGATCATTTGAAGAACTCTTGTTGAATTATTGAAGAAAATTTAAGAGAAATTGTTGTGCAGACCATTAAGGACACCTCTGGAGCAACATTGTTGGAGCCCTGAGGAAGTAGCCTTGAAGAGGATTGTTTGTGTAAAATTGTTGAAGTTGTCTTTGATGGACTAAGTCCTTGAAGAATTTTGTAGAATTCGTTGAAGAATATGTTGAAGCTATTTTAAGGACTTGTTGAAGAAGATATTGGAAATCCTAAAGTTTTACTATAACCATTTTGAAGAATTGAAGTAGAGGGTTGGAGCTCTAGAGGATTGGAGTCCTTGTAAGGTTGGAGCCTTATGGAAAACCAGGTTGGAGCCTGAATAGTTGAGAGGATTGGAGTCCTCGAGAATACCAAGTTCGAGCTTGGTGTAGTATAGCTTGGAGCCTAGTTTGAAATTGTATATTGGATTCTTCGTCTAGAGTTAGAGCCTTGAAGGAACAATAAGTGTGATTGTACAAATTATAGTTGTAAAAGAGGATCGAAGTCCTCATTATTCTTGTTAAAAAAAAATATTCTTTATTGTACATTTTGTGTTATGGTTTTACTAAGTGATCTAAACTGACATAAAATAAAAAATTTAAAAGAAATATTGATTAACCCCCCCTCTGAATATTTCCAACAAGCACTACCTCCCACCCGCTTAAGCCTTCTAAGTTAAATGGTAGGTGTTACTTTGTCCTGACCCAACTTCCAAGGGCCCGCTATAGAAATGGGGTTACAAAATTTCTCCCTCTCCAAAGTTAAAGGAATCAAATTTGGACTACACCATTACATTCAACTCGTCGATAGATTTTTGGCAATATAAAATTTATCGAAATTCGACTTATGTATCAATAATTATGGCCATTTAATTTTAGTCCTCACTAACCTTTCCACATCAACAATGCTACCACGTGATGTTATCTTGTGTCCCATGTGCCCTAACCATGTTAGCCTCGACCACAACACGGTCAACTACATAATCACAAGTTGTGTCGCGTTGTCGCTCCCTGCCTTTGAATCATAATGCAAAATAGGCAATTTCGGTGAGGTTCAAGACAACCTTTGTTGTTATAAGGGTTTTTGGAGTCCATCGTGGAGCCTCCACATCATCACACCCTAGCCCAGTGTTGTGACACAAATCCTTCCTGGGAACCTGTGATTGTGAAGTGAATTTCTTCGTCCACTAATGTGAAGGCTCTTTGTCTTGTTGCTCCCGTCAACCAGAACCATTGTGGAATGGCACACTTACTCAACTCTTGGGGTGCGAACGGGAATAACCCATGAGTAAGTGACAAAAAAAATCTTGTCAAGTGTACCTATATACTTAGTGGATTTATTAGTCCGCCTCTTTATCAATCTACACTATAGCAACAACAAATTTTGATGCCTCTTGTATTTAGAAGTCATGGCTCCCTGTTCACAGAGGTCACAATTTATCTATATTAAGGGAAACTTCAACCAAAGCTTCCCCAACATTATTATCATACATTATTTCGCTTACAAAGAGGAAAATTAAGTATTCATACATATTTTTAACAACGCACAACACATAGAAATATATAACTTCTCTCGATGATCCAAGAAAGTTGACCAACATAAATAATATACACATTACGTAAATAAGCATGTAATGTTAGTAAGTCACTTATGTTATTAGTTAGATGGCTATAAATTTTGAGAAGGACTTCAACTCTCTTCCCAACTATAAGCTAACTGCACTATTATCCTTTCTTGTAGTTAACCACCCCCAAGACAAATTCAAAGTCTATGGAGAGATGTGCTCGAGGGAAATCAACACCAATCACGTGGGAATCTAGATTCCACAGTGCCTCACCTAATAATAAGGAATCCAGAGTGCATAGTGTCTCCACCCAACACAATCAATTCAGTGAATAAAAATGATCCAGATTTATGCAGGAACGCAATAAAATACAGAAATAGACATAAACATAAAGATGTAACGGAAACAATACTTCATTTTATTTAAATAAAATGACTAAAATATGCTTACAAACTTAATGGAAACAAAAATAGCTAGGGTGTTGGTAGAATATCTCTGAGAAGAGATGCGATGGCTACAAACCTCTGAACTGTGTTACAATGAAGCTTTAAGGGCCTATTTATTATTGAGAAACAATGGAAAACTCCAAACGTCCAAAAACCTAACCATAGGAGATGAAGTGCCAAAACTATGGGCCTCGCTTGGGTAAATTGGTGTTTCAACTTTCCGGGGACGTAACTTTGGCATACGATCTCCTTTTGACGCGCTCAATAGCTCGTTAGAAAGATCTATTCGAGTATAACTTTTTGGTCGCTCTCGGTTTTCCCAAAAAACGTCGTTTAGGGCCTCAAAACGGCTCTGGAAGTTCAGGACCCGAAAAGCAGTAAAAAATAGTAAGTTGTGCCGAAACTAAAAAACTGAAAGAGGCAATGGTGGGGCCCCAAGTGGAATAGGTGGGTGGCCACCAATATCCACCTGGATCATTCCTCCCTCCTTAGGAAGCAATGGTCCCCATTGCGTTGAGATACTCCATGAGATGAGGCAAACGTTGTTGAACTAAGCATTAGATTTGTCGGAGATGTCATGGACCTACGGGCGGACATGCTGGATGCGTTTAGGAAATTTGGTTTCTCTATCAGCCTCAGACAATACATGTGTGGATTCTATATGTTTAGTTTTCGTAGGTATGGAAACATCAGGCGGCAGTGCATTGGGGGTCAGATCAATGGAGTGTTTGTCCTGACAGTGTAGAGGAATCTCTGTGAGTGAGGAGAAAAATTTCCTCGTATTCCTCCATGACTTTATCCATATGCTGCAGTCATGTAGGGGAGCCCTATTTCGAGGTTGTGACCACAGTTTTATTCTTTCCCTGTGAGTGAGTTGTAAGGAAAATAAATTTCCTAGCTTGGGAAACAATCTTACTGCGTTGTTTTGCAGTAGTTAAAGAGATGACAGGAGGTGGTACTACCTCTGGTATCCTGTATAAGTTATTGCCCAAAGTAATAAAAAAAGCACAAGGCCTAGACTCATACACATCATGTCACCTCCACAAGTATGGTTGGCCCAATAATACATCAGCTACATCAAGAGGAGCAACATCACATAATACCTCATCTGTGAATGGCTTGATACTGTACGGAAGGCGGTACTGTTGGCAGATGCGGATATCTCTCTCCGGGGTGAAGCCACCCGATGGTATACGGTTGTGGGTGTGCTATGGTCGGTAGGTCGAGATGCTTCACAACCTCTGTTGAAATGAGGTTCTTTTTGCTTCTGTTAACGATAAGGAATTGCAATGGAGAAACCTTCACCCACATATGTGAATGGAAGAGGTGCTCGCCCTCCTCTGGATCCTTGGGATCCTCCCTCTCGATATTGGTGGTGGCAACAATTGCACTGGGATCTGCATCAATGATCTACTTCCCTTTTTCATTGCCTTTGTTTGGTTTTGACTCAGGATCAGAAAATGCATTTGATTCGAGTGCCTTTAGTTTGGCCACCAACGACTGTTTGGCCCGAAACTCATTTATGCTATGAGTGGAGCTGTTATGAAATTCACACCACTTCCCCATTTCCTTATTTGGATTTGTGGTGTTGTTATGAGTCATACTGCTTTGGCCTTGCCCCTTGTTCTTCGGTTTGGGGGCACCTTTCCCTGGATTCAGATTTGCAGATCCAAAGTCTCGCTTCTTCTGCTTAAATTTCTGCTCAATCTTGGCGGCATAACGATATGTCGTGCCAAGCGATGTAATGTCGAGGAACTCCATTTCCTCCTAAATATGTTTGTGTAGACAACTGCAGTACTTGAGCACCATATGTCTCTCTGAATCTTTAATACCCAACTTTGTGCGCAAGGTTTAGAACAAATTCGTCAGTTCGTGCACATCTTGATCCCTTTGTTGCCGAAACGTGGTCCATTGGATGTATTTGTCCTCGTAGCTCCCCACGGGGTAATATTGTTCCTTGATGCCGTCTCAGAACGAATTCCGAGTGGGTGTGGCCGAGAATAGAGAGGTTTCCCCTTCTTCCTCTTGCTCACAGTAGGTTTCCCACCAGTCTTTGACATGGGGGGCGGCTTTGAGGAGTGCAAAAATAATATTTTCTCGGTTGGAGAAATCATGGACCGAGAAATACCCTTCCAGCAAATTTAACCATCTATCTATAGCGTATGCATGTATCTGGCCTTCAAATATAGGAATGTCAAATTTTACCTATACCTTGAAGGGAGTGGTGCCTCTAGAGTGGCTGTTGGATGCAGATGCATCGTAGGTGGGCAGTCGTTGAAGGATCTGAGCAAAGTTATCCATCAATTCCTTTGTTTCTCGAGGGCCTCCTCGAGCAATATTTTGATAGGATATCCTGCTCCCTCGTCTTTCTTTTCTTTCACCATGGGAGGCTGTCGGGGTTTGCGAGGTTGATCTTGCAAGGTTTCAACCAGATCAAGCCCTAACTTCTTATACATTGACCGCGTTAGGGACATGCAAAGAAAAACAGAGAAAGAGCAGACCGCTCTGATACCACTAATCCGGATTTATGCAAGAATGCAATAAAATACATAAATAGACATAAACACATAGATGTAGCGGAAACAATACTTCATTTTATTTAAATCAAATGACTGAAATATGCTTACAGACATAATGGAAATAAAAATATCTAGGGTGTTGGTAGCATATCTTTGAGAAGAGATGTGGCAGCTACATACCTCTGAACTGTGTTACAATGAGGCTCGAGGGCCTATTTATTATTGAGAAACAATGGAAAACTCCAAACGTCCAAAAACCTAACCCTAGGAGATGAAGCGCCAAAACTATGGGTCCCTTTTGGGTAAATTGGCGTTTCAACTGCCCGGGGACGTAACTTTGGCATACGATCTCTGTTTGATGTGCTCAATAGCTCATTAGACAGATCTATTCGAGGAGTACAACTTTTTGGTTGCTCTCGATTTTCCCAAAAAAACGTCGTTTAGGGCCTCAAAACGACTTCGGAAGTTCAGGACCCGAAAAACTGTAAAAAATAGCAAGTTGTGCCGAAGTTGAAAAACTAAAAGGGACAATGGTGGGGCCCCAAGTGGAATAGGTGGGTGGCCACCAATATCCACCTGGATCACCATAACATCTAAAGCTCCACCCATAACAGGTTCAGTGAATTCAAAACTACTATAGCTCCACTCCACAACCAGTCCACATAATCCAGAGCTATAGTCCTTCACCCACAACAATGCTACAATAATCCAGAGATCCAAACATTTCCATCCACTTTTCACTTCAGGAATCTAAAACCACAGTGCCTCTACTCGTCTTCAACATGAATCTAGAGAACGTTATGTGTTCCACTTGATAGCCTCCATGGGAATCTAAAGAGCTGGGTCTCCACCTATTAACAAAAAATCAAGAGTCCAAAGGGCCAAATATCCAATCGATCAAGAACACGAGAATCCATAGCTATAGTTCTCCACCCATAACAATAGCAGGAATCCAAAGATACAAACATCTCCACCCACTTTGCACTTCAGAAATCCAGAACCATAGTGCCTTAACTTGTCTCCTGCATGAATCCAGAGCACACTATGTGTTCAACCTGATAGCCTCCATGGTAATCCACAGAGTTAGGTCTCCACCTATTAACCAAAAATTAGGGGTCTAGAGGACCAAATCTCCACCTGATAAAGATCACAAGAATCTGGAGCATCTTTCTCCACCCATAACACTTCTTCCATGATGGCTTTGTCGCCTTATTGTCAGAGTTATCTTTAACACTACAATGATCCAACCTCCTCAGCATTTCCTCATGTTATTTCTTCATCACCCCCTCGTCCGCATAAATGCATCTTCCCTTTTCCATTATGCTATTTTGTGGCGGGTTGACTAGAGCCACCTCTACCTCGGTAATGGAATGGCTCATCCTCTCTCCTCGACGCCCATACGTAGCCTTAACTGACTATGAATTCATGCCTTCATTCGGGAGGGAACCCATACACATGCTCAAATTGTTCCTTTAATGAAACAGGGAAACATGTGGCTCATTAATGGAGATGTTAAAATTTGTCTCTTTCCTAAGCAAGCCTCCACATAACTTATCCTCCACGGGCTCATGAATTCGTGTCCACTCTCAATCCAATCATTCTTTTAATATTTATAGTGGCTTACATTAGTTCACATAACATGGACAAATAAATATATACAAGAGGGTGACAAATGGGATGATACACCTTCTCTTGGACATGAAGGTATTTGGTAGACATGGTTGATTGGGTGCCTGATGCAGGTCACACAAATGGACGATATAATCAATATATGTACACGGTGGACCTTTATTAGCACATGGAATATTTACAAGGAAAAGTATTACTAGACAGGCATGAAAATTGGGAGGACCTCTCCTCTCCACGGAACACCTGCATTGACACATGATAAGCCTAGATCATAGACTATAATGCATTAAGAAGCACCTTGGCATCCCTCTTACTACTAGTTGTTCAGAGGAGAACAACAAGGAGTCAATCTAGGTTAAAATATCAAATTCAAATCCCTCCTGTTAGCTTATTTCCTCATGTTATGTTATTATCTTATTAATTACTGGTCTCTTTTTCTTTTTTCTCAAGGTCTCTAAGGCCAGAATTTCAGTATATATATTTTGTATTTTGACTCTTTAGGTAGATTTTTCTCTTCTACCTACTTTTAAAAAGTACATTTTTAGATATGATTGAGTTTCCCTAGCGACCAACCTATCTAAAATCTCCAAAACTCTCATGTATATCTTATTAAGAAAAAAATACAAATATTTATTCCACATAAGAAGTTTTGTTGCACTATACATTGTTTTGGTTTGGAATTAAAGGGTGGGCATGATGGCCAGGGTTTCAATGAGCTTTGTCGCAGAGATATTGAGTGCCCTTGCTATGTCGGATGGATCGAATGGCTGCCAAGGGTGCCACAGACCTGTGTCGAGCCTTGACCCGTTTAGGAATGAAGCGAAATTGGATCATAGGCGAATACCCTGCCCTCCTTTCGCCACAAGAGAGGCATTGATCAGATCGGAAGGTGGGTCACCGTTGCAATAGAGGATTATTCCTGTGGCACTGCTTATAAAGAGGCGTTCATCATATCATAAGGTGGGTCACCGGCTGCAGTAGAGGATTATTCCTCTGGCACTACTTCTATAGAGGATTTGTGGTTAAAGCAACCAGAATGGGAGTTGATCATCTCTCTGAGGGATCTGTGTAGTAGAAATGGTGGACCACATCTAGATTTGCGGAGCATGTCGCATTGCTCGATGGATCAGGATGTATTTTCAATAAATCGGGGTCTATTGATGGCTTGACTCTCGCTAAGGAAGACATTTTTCTCGCCACAGACTCCTCCATACCTCCCAGATTTGTCACTCGACATAGATCTGGACATCGACTTGCATGGCTGTCAAGAAAGGATTCCAGATCAGGAATTAAAGAGATCTTTCCAAGTTTTCATTAAAACCCCAACAATAAATCAATTCTCTTATGGTTCCGGGCTTCAGAAAGTATCAAAAATTTGAAGTAAAATATCCTACATATCTTGGGTTTTCCGATGTGCTCACAAAGCCTAATTTGCGAAGGTAGGTCAATGCAAGATGATATGAAACTACAAGATTATAACATTACATTGTCATCCATCGTCATCTTAAATTTAAGAGTGTGGGGTGGTTCTTCTGGACTGAGAAAAACAAAGAGTGTAGGGTGTGCGTCTGGATCTAGTCTTACCAAAGGAACAAAACTGAATCAAGGACAAGTCAATGGAGGACCCTCGTACAAAGACATCCTTAAAGGCAAGTTGGTTGCCTCAGCCAATCCAGATCAGACACACAATATTCCTAGTCCCTATATAGTGGAGCAGTTGAATCAAGCCCCAAAACTGACTGTAGACCTATCAGAAACAAATGATATGCACACAACATATAAGGCCCAAGTTGTCATATGCAGATTTAACAGCTTTTGGCCAACATCAATGGATCTATTTCATTGGATTTTCACAACTTGGACAATAAACTATGAGATTCACCTCTACTCTAAAGGCTTCTTTATAGTAAGTTTGCATCATCGGAGGAACGAGAATATATATTGCGAGAAGGCTTGTGGTTTTGAGGAACTACGAGACTTTTTATTACCCCATGATTCCCATAATTTGATGCCAATACACTGGTGGTATCAAGAATGTCGGTTTGGGTTAGATTGCATAATCTACCCCTACATTTTTGGCATCATAAAGTACTCGAAGGGAATGGGAATCCATTAGGTCGATACATAAAGACCGATACACAAATATTTGAAGAAAGAATATACACTTTCGCTAGAATCTGTGTGGAGGTGGACCTCGACAAAGGACTATAGGATCACATCCTCTTGACAGATAACAATCAGTGTTGGACTTAGTTCCTAGACTTCAAGAACACAACCTTCATATTCCAAATATGCCGACAGACAAGAAATCTACAAAATACATGCCCCGATGCCAAAAAAGAGCCACAAATGAAGAAGAAACTAGGAATGCAACCCAAGGGATGGAAATTCCCTTAAAATTTGCCTGAAGACGAAGAGGATGAAGAAGAAACTAGGAATGCAACCCAAGGGATGGAAATTCCCTTAACATTTGCCTGAAGACGAAGAGGATGAAGAAGAAATGGATCTCCTTACCAATGAAGAAGTCCAAAATCCCCAAGAAAGTGTAGAAAAGGAGAAAGTAAATCATGAAGCACCAGTAATCCCAGTCACCATAGTGCAACTGGAGAGGATTCCTAGAGCTAAGGAGATGGGGGGTTTCAAACATCATCATGTATCAGAAAATTCGGGCTCTGATAAGGAAACTCCACGAATGGTTGTTGAGAACCAACTATCATTTGTATCGACCACTCCATCCCAAGGAGAATGGAGGAAATGGAGAAAAGGGTAACATGTCCATCTCCATATTAAAGTAGTTTAGCTTGATTGGCTTTGTGATCACCAGTCTCGACTCGCATGATGGAATGTTTTGCAAGCTTCTACAACATGTAATTTTGTTTTCATTAATAAAATTACGATTTTTCCTGGGGGAAAAAATAAGAAGAAGAAAAAAAAAAATTTAAGTGTGGATGGCAATTGTCCGCAAGAAGTATTGTATATTATGAAAATATCCATAATGATGTTATGATATTGTTCGAAAAATTACATCATAAGTTTAGCATGTGAAATAATGGTAGCTTCTCAAACTTTGTGTAATTTAGATGGAAATTTTTTTCAACCACATATCTTTGCAATCTTTGGAAAGAAGTTTACAGAAAGTTCCGAACAAATTACTACTTACACATGATACCTTATTTTGATTGGGAAACAAGACATTTGATTTTCAAATTATTGTAACGAAAGTGTGTCTTTAATTAAAATCTTTCGATTCAAAAGTGTGTCTTTATTTCTACTCAAATTATAATCTTTATATAACCATTCTATTTGAATCTCTTAGACATACCTTTTGAACTTCTTGAATATGCTCTTCAATAATATGGTTGAACTTCTTGAATACTCTTTAATAATATGGTTGGAGGATGAGATATCTTTGTCATTGTGTAAATTTTATTAATGAAATGAAATTTAATTTGTTTTAAATTTTCAAAATTTTAATTTTAAATTTTATAAAAATATTTAATTATAACTTTACGTAGGTTTAATAAAGTAAGTCAACAAAATATTTATTTAAACGAATGTAAAATATATACAAATACCTTAAATCTTTGAATTCAATTTAAATATTAGAGACATGAATGTGTCTAACAAACAAGATAGTACTCCATGATATTGACAAGATTGTACTCTATCATATTGATGTTGAGTTGGCCCACTATAAAAGCGATTGCGTTCACCCACTCTGGAAGCAAGTCTAAAATTAAAAATATACATGTCAATTGCTATCAAGTAAAATATGAACATTAATGTAAAGGCATTGTTTGCTTATGTCATGAAAAAGAGTGTTTTTAAACCGTAAATGGAAAATCAAGAAATTAAAATTGTAACCTTAAGATATATATGCAAGTTGTGTGATTAAAATGTCCATATATATCCAAAATGTATATATATAGATATATATGCCAATTGTGTCATTGAAATGTATATATATACATATATAATTCAAAAGGTAGATAACTATGTTCAATGGAGAATATTACCATCACTTCAAGACTTTGGAGTGTATGATAGAACTAATTTTCAAATAAATTATTTTATTAAACTGATGTTAAAATTATATTATTAAAATTAAACTTTAATTCTGAATGATATGATTTTTAATTTATTGATGTTATTATATCTATTGATGTTATTATACTTGCTGGGAGCAGGTATTATGCATTGGGTTTCTTGTGATGTAGACATTAATTTGTCTATTTGCAAAAAAAATTTATAATTTTCTATAGTTAAACATTACATTTTTTTATTGTTTATTTATTTAAATTTATTTTTTTCTGATTTCTTATTGGTCCATAGTTTCAACATGTTATTGAAAATTGCATTGAAATTCATGTCATTAAACTTATAAGACCATTAATATCCTTCTGGTCATTGGTGTTGGACCTCTACGGAACCTCCGTATTACTTTTCACGTGGATTGCAATTACCTTTCACGTGAAATATATTATTTATTTATTATGATTTTGGGAGGCGCAAATGAATATAGAGATTTGGTACGATTGGCTCAGCAATATTCTTTGGTTTGCGAAACACTTGGGTGTGAATCCAATTCTAGCGAATATTGAAATAGCTTGTTTAGCCTGTTTACTAGGTAATGGATACTTATAGTTCTATCCTATCATTTCCTTTGTGAGACCGTCATTACCAAAACCATGACAGCAAACAATATGATACGATGGTGGCTAAAGTGGAAGAATTTTACCGGCATACATTGCGCTTTGATATTTTGTGCCCTCATATAAAAATTAGACTTTTGATACTTTTTAATCAACTCTCCATGAATTTATTTGTCTAAATTTGTTGCCCAAGTAAATTGGTTTTATTTGTCTACATTTCTTTGTTTATAATTATAATTTATGGCGTTGGGATAGTATAAGTAAATATAAGGCGGAGTATATAAAGTTATGAATGAGATTCTCTAAAATAAAACAATTATAACAACTTTCATATAAATTCGTTTATTTAATAATATTTAATATTTAACAAACAAATTATTTTATAAAAAATGTAATTCATAAGTAAAGTATATTTTTTAAAATAAAACATGAATATAATAAATCTAATAAATTTTTTTTGAATAAATATGAATTTATATTATAAAAATAATAGTATTACAAAACATTGGCTTAGATCTAACCATAAAACAGGGACTAGACCCTATAAAAGTAAAGCTTTGATATGAGTATGACAAAGATGGTAAATCATAGTGATGGAGTAGTGATTAGGCTACTAATCTGGTCTATCTTATACGTATATGTATTTCCACCATGGTTATGGTCAAGTGGAAACTTATTTTAAAAAATAATTTATTTATATTTATTTATCATAATTTACTAAATTTACATTAATAAAAATTATAAAAATTAAGGATATTTTGCAATTGCAATTCAATATTTAATAGTATAAAATAATAAATAAACAAATTATTAGCACAAATAATTTAAAAAGAATTCGCAGATTGAAATATATATATATATATATAGTATTAAATTATAATTAATGTAAATAAAAACTTATATTTTAACTATAATATATTTATAATTAGTTAATTTATGATTGAGCATTTTAAACGTGATAGATTCCAACCTTAAAGTGTTATCCATATGTTTTTACTAAGTGAATTAACAAGGCACTAAAAACAATTACTCATAAACATACTCAAACTCAAATTGTAGCATTTCTATATTTACATTAAGGGGCAGGTAATAGCTACCTTGTAAACTTGTTTAAGATGGGTGATTGTTATAAATTATATCTTTATTTATTGAGAATTGTGAGGTATTTATGATGAGTTAGTACCAATGAAAATATAACTGGTATAATAAATTAAGGTTTTTTAATATTTTAAAAATAAAATGTTCATTATATTTAATAATTATGTTTATTGGTGCTGTTTATTTTAGTATGGTGATATTGTAATGTTTAATTTTTTGATTTAGTCAAAATAAAATAAAATAAAAAATTACCTATGGGATTTTAATTCATGCTATTCTTAATTCATGGTTTTTTCTTATGGTGTTTTTCTCTAATGTGGCCTATTTAAAGGTTAATAATTAAATTAGCCTAGAGCCATTTTAACTCTCGATCTACTAAGTGCCTAGAGAGATCAAATATCTCTTTACTCTAAAAGAGGTTTACATATCAAAAAAGAGATTTCACCTCTCTTGGTGCTTGGTAGATCCAAAATTAAGATGGATCTAGGCTGATTTATAGAAATAAAGCTAAATATTGGTAATTTAATGTTGAATTTCTTGTAATTAATGGATAATATGTTAAAGTAAAAATTAAATGAGAGAAAGGATATGAGAGTAGTCACTTGGAAAATCAAAGTTTATGAATGCTTTGTATAAAGCAAGAATTCTCTTCGAACCAAGTCAACATAATCAAAGTTTATGAGTATTGTACATAAAGTAAGCTTTTTTCTTGAACAAGCTACGCAAAATGTCAACTTATTCTCATGAAATTGGAGCATTGATGTAGAGGTTTTGAATATATCGACAAAAATATCTCTTATGGTCCACTCTATTATGATAAGGGCATGGGATAAGGTTCATTTCTCATAAAAAGAATTATAATCCATTAAGGTGAAAAGGAGACATTGTTTGTGTTCCATGTTAATGTTGTTTTCTCTCTCTTCTCTTCTTTATATTTAATTTTCATAAGCTATCTCCCTACTATCTTCATGGCATCATTCAACATGACAATTGGATATCTCCTAAATGCACTTCATATATTTAGCTTAAAGAGAAGAGATATGAAGGTTGGGTGTGTTCATTGAGTTTTGGCTTAGTACTAACTTGGAGTGTTGTTATGCCAATGACCCATTTTGAAATCATGGTAGACTTGCTCCCTCCATGTGGGGGGGTTTGCTAAAGGTGGTTATTGATACTAATGTAGCCTTCATGCAATTATTGATATTATAAAATGTGTTATTATTCACTTAAGTGTGAGAGGGTGAGACAAGTTTTTATGAGTTTATCCTCCATTGAAAATACATATTCCCAATTAAAAGAAAAAGAAAAAGAAGGTTTTGGTTCAAAAGAGAAGCATGTATAATTGGATTGAAGGGGTGATAAATTTGTGTTTGGAGCATTAACCTTCTTAAGGTGTACTTCTTTTTCCCCTTTCATCATTAAGTTGATGTAAAGGGGTGATAAATTTATACTTGGAACATAATTCTTTAGAACGAAGACCTTGTTTTTCACTTTGATTATCGAGATTGGATACAATCTCCTGGATGATATCACTCGAATGTTCAACTTTGCTCATTAATTATCAAAATGTGTAATGATTTTGCTTTATCCAACATTGAAGTAAACATTGCCGAGAATAGTGGATGCTAGTTTTAATGTTCTAACAATGGAAGCTCAAGAAATAAATTTAAAAAAAAAAACAAAAAAAACAAAAAAAAAAACATTCCATTGCTTTTGAGCTTCCATTGTTAGAACATTAAAACTAGCACTCGCTATTCTTAGCAATGTTTTCTTCAATGTTGGATAAAGAAAAAGTATTATACATTTTGATAATTAATGAGCAAAGTTTAAGATTCGAGTGATAACATATATGTCTGTGTATGTGTGAGCGATAATATGTCCATAAAAATTTGTTCAAATCAATATTCTTGCTAACAATGACAAGGAATTGGGCTATCAAAGAGTTTGAAATGTTATTGTAAACCCAACACAAAGATTGAAATGGCTTAGCATTGGAAATGTGACGATGTCCCATAAATAAGATAATATAAACGATAAATCTTACAATTAAATGAAATAAACAAATATAATTAAAAGCTTGAAGAAAAAAAAGAAAGGAAGAAAGAAAGAAGCATACCAATTAATAAAGAAAATAATATATATGGTCACTTAAAAACCCCTTGTATAGGGTAGTGTTTCAATCAATAAGCCAATCTCAAACACTAAAAGAAAGAATTGCTCAAAATCATATTTATTAATCTTCAATTTTCCTCTCGTATTTCAATGATATATTACATATAAATTTTCCTAAATACATGTGTGCAAATCAATGTTATAAGCCATATTATGTGGTTGTGAATTGGAGTTTGTGGCACAACTCTTTTTTGTAGTGTTCATGTGCACATTCCATATAGTCAGGTGTATTAAATATATTAAATACTACTTCCATTTGGAATTCTACCTCTCTGGAAGCATGTATGAAGGAATGGATTGGTGAATATGAAATATTTTTTGCTATAGACAAAAATAAGGGGATAGACAGCAAGGATCCGTATGCAGCTTTAATGCAGGATATTGTTGCGTACTATTAGTAGGGATAAGTGCTTTTAGTGGGCGATTTTAATGCTAGAACAACAAATCAACAAGCTAGTATTCTTTGTTGCAAATAGGATCATAATCCTATTTGGTTCACTAAAGAGGAGAATCCCTGATGGGTGAGATGTTCAGAAGATGACAAAGTTAGCAACTATTTTGGAGAGGAATTGCTTACACTGTGTGGGGCTTTCAACTTAATTATTTGCAATGGTCTAGACAAATGGAAAAGTTCTGGGAACTTCACCTGCAACACATACAATGGGGCAAGTGTCATTGATTATGTGATTTGTTCACAAAACTTGATAGAAAATATAGATGAAGATAAGATTAGGGAGCATAATTGGGACTTAAATCAGACCATAACCCAATTTATATGAAGTTATCATGGGTAGAAGAAAGGCAGCATCAGAGAAAAACCCAATGCTCTCGGCAATCACTAACAAGGGGCAAATTTTTTCTAACACAATAAAATTGTGCTATCTTCAAGACAATGCTGGAGAGATTAATTCAGAAATAGAAAATGAGCTTCCAAAGCTTCAACAATCATGAGTTAAAAAATATAATTCAAAGGGAACTTAAGAAGTGCAAAAGAGCAAAAAATAGGAAATCAGAAACAAATTGTTTTCTTGTAAATGCTTGGTTTGATGAAGAATGCAAAACGGCAAGGAGAACCTTGAAAAAGACAGGCAAGGAGAAGTTATATAAGCAGATATTAAAAAGGAAAAATATGATTTCATGCAAACATGGTGAGAAGAGTTAATATATCTAGGAAAGAATAACCCAAAACTTTTCTGGCAGAAACTTCAACCAAAGAAGAAGCAAATCAAAAATAATATTACAGTTAATCAATGGTTTGAATATGCAAGACAACTCTATTAGAAAGAATTAGACGTTGAGCCTCCCCCGGGGCTCAACACAACTATAAAGCTCTTCACATTACAAGAGGTGGAGATTGGAATTAAAAAGCTGAAGATAGGAAAGGCAAAAGACTTGGTTGAACTTCAAGCAGAGTATCTAAAATGGGGAAGGAATGCACTTGCACCGCACATCATGGAAATATTCAACAACATCATTCAACAAGGATTCCCAAGAGACTGGACAACTAGCCTAGCAATACCCCTTTTTAAAAGAGGAGACATTAATAATCCGTCCAATTATAGAACCATTATGATCAACCCTTTGTTTGCAAAGATTTTCAGCAGCATGGTAGAAAATAGAATCAGTAAGTGGGCAAAAGTGAAAGAAAAGAGGGAAAAATGACAAGCGGGTTTTAGGCCGAAGCATTCTACACTGGATCACGGCATCATGTTGAGAAACATTATTGAAAAGGTTTGGGGGGATAAAGAAGAAGTATTTTGTTGTTTGGTTGACTTCAAAAAGGCATTTGACACAGTCCCTAGAGATAAGTTGTGGCGTAGAATGGAAGAAATCGAAATTCCTTTACATTATAGAGTTGTTGTCCATAGACATTATGAAGAGGTGAAAGTCAAAATTAGAACCTCAATGGGTATTTCAGAAAGATTTAGAAGTGACATTGGAGTCAAGGAAGCTTGTCCGCTATCCCCTATTCTTTTTAGTTTATATATTGATAAACTGGAAGAGTGGCTAAATTTGCAAGGTGGGGATGGTGTTCAATTGGGGGGTTTTGTGATAAAGCTTCTTTTATGTGTTGATGATCTTGTTTTGATTTCTAAATCGGCCCATGGATTGCAGATGCACCTATATTCCCTTGAGCATTTTTGTAGAGCAGTGGGGATGCAAGTCAATATTAGCAAGACCAAGATAATGATTTTCTCTAATAAAAAGTGTTAAACACCATGTTAAGCACACACATGGTGTATGAGGAAGAAATCACACACACAAGAGACTTAACACACAATGAAAGATAAGCGTGAGGCTTTCTTATTTTCCATTATACAAAGATGTACATTTATAGTACAATGGTGTGACTCTTGGTTTCATATTCCAAGGTCACTTGGACTCCATTGTGACTTTTCGCATTCCACAACTACCCATGTAGGATTAGGTGTTCCAACATCCCCCCTTAATCCGAAGGGGTATGTGTGAGTCCAAGAAAAGAGTTGTAATACAAATCTGCAAAGTATACATGGCAACACTTGGGCTGAATCAACTCTCTAAAATGTTGGAAAAAAGAGGTGGTTTGAGGATGACCACCAACACTGGAACACAATACTTGTTGCAGTTCCCGAAACTCTTCCAAAACTGGCAAGAAGCTGAAAGCTTCTGCTAGAGGAATTGTCCCTCATAAAAAAGAGAGACCTTCAACCTAAAGGAAGGAAGGTCTACTACCTGTGATGGTTTTAGGATTACCAACAACTCTGGAATGCTTTGAAGCATTTCCTAGAGCTCAACCAAAGCTGGCAAGAAGCTGAAGGCTTCTGCTAGAGGAAGTGTTCCTCATATATGAAAGGGAGACCTTCGACCTAAAAGAAGGGAGGTCTACTACCTGTGATGGTTTTAGGTTATCCACCAACCAAAGATGATGGTTTAAGGTCGTCCACCAACCGAAGGCATGCTCATGGGCATCCGTGTCTCTGGCTACATCTCCTCAATCAATGATGACCGTGGGCTCGTGCTACTAACCGCCGGCTACAACTCCAACATGGAATGAGAGATCGTGGCTCAGCCTCGCTTGACCGTCGTCGTTTTCAGCACGACCACCATTTCCTCACTGGCCGTGGTGACAAGGTGAGATGATGGTGAAAAAAACTCAATCGCAAGTTCGCTTCTCAATATCCGTGGAACAAGTTCTAACATGTGTCGTAAACATCTTCTCGTCGCTCGATGCCCAATACAATAGGCGCGATTCATCCAAGATGAATCTTGGTTCTTGCGAGAGGCTTGTGTCTGAAGCATCTGTCTGAAGAATGAGTGTGCCGACCACAGTGCTTGCATGGATGAAGATCAAAACAGTGATCTTTCATATGGCCAACTCGATCACAGTGTTGGCATTTTACAATTTGTTGTTGTTGTGGAATAGGATCTGGAACAGCTGCAGGTGAATTGTCATACAGGAAACCGGCACTCTGAAATATGATAGGCTTAGTGTAGTCTGGAATATGAAAGGACACACCCTTGTCATATCCAAGACCAGTTCGGTGCTTATTGTGGACAAGCTCTTCCCAAGGTCTGATGATGGGCTTGAGAAGTGCAGGCTGAACTGCTGCATCTGCATGTACATGTGCTCTAGTACAAGGAACTGAATGGGAATCAACTAGAACTTTGCTGACTTGCTGCTGATGGGAGTCTTTCACAATGTTCTGAACAGAAACAGGTTCAGAATGGTGACTCTTTTGCTGAAGTTCGTCTTGCTGGAGCTGAGATTCCAACTGCAAAAACTCAATCTTTTCTTGTGCATCTAGCAAATAACTTTGAATGTTACAAAGAGCATTCTTGCTCATTTTTATCATGTCATCAACATTGGAATGAATGAGGTTATTCAACAACTCTAATGCCTCGTTGATTTTAGCCATTTTTCAACAACTTAGGCTCAAAAATTGAAAGGGTGTCGGCTTCAGCCAAAAATGCACCCGTTTACAATGTGATTCAACAACAAATACAAATGACTCCAAAGAATTTCCAACTATGGAAATCTCAAAGTACAAAATCTGCTCCTCAAGTGATGGAGGGAAATCAACAATTTTTCAACTCAAATACACTTCAAGTCTTGAATGAAGATGCAAATCAATGTCAGTTCAATACAATATTTCTGCAAAAGTGTGCAACAAAAACAACTGTGCAAGAGGTCCTTGGGGCAGCTGATTTCTCTTCTTCAAATAGCTGTTTTAAAAATGATGGCAAACTAGTCTTCTCATGTAAAATTCTTCAGAAAAATCACCCTTCAAATCAATGCCACAAATTACACAATGTCAAATATGCAAATTTCTCTATGTATTCAGTCCATCTACTCACATGTCATTTCCTCTTTTCTGCTGCTCATATTCTCTCTTTCTTTCCTCTCTCTCTGCTGTTTTTTTTTTTTTTTTAAATTAAAATTAATTAAAAAATGAATTAATTGAAATAGGAATTAATTAAAAGGGAAAAGAGGATTTTTAATAATAAAAAATTAAAAGGGAAAAGGGGAAAGTAATTTAAAAAGAAAAGGAAGCTTTTAATAATAAAAAATTAAGATGGAAATGATATACGTAAGGGAGGGGTATTACATGTGGGAGGGGGGTATATTAAAAGAAATTTAAAAATATAAAAACGAATTTTAAATTAAAAAAATGAGTAAAGAAAGGGCCGTAAGAAGTGAGAGTGTTGTGAGTTAATGCGAGTGGGGAGTCATGGAGGGAAGAGCCGTAAGAAGTGAGAGCGTCATGGTGTGAGGTGTTGGGAGATAGGCGTAGAGCGTAGGGAGGGTCGTTGAGGAGGAGCGAGCCATGGAGGAGGCTGCGCAGGAGAGGGCGCGTGAGGGATGCCGCGTAGGAGTCGAGGGTGTAAGTGAGGATGTGTGCTGCCATAGGTTGTGGGGCGTATGAGCGGTGGGTCTGGGTGCATTTGCAGAGTTGTGAAGGCCGAATGCCCAGAGGTGCGGTGAGAATGTTGTAGGGAGGTATGAGCGAGGGCGCAGATGTGTGAGGGGAGAGGTTGAATTTATTTATTTATTTATTTTTATTTTTATTTATTTTTAAACAGTTGAGAGAGATTCACTTTAAAACAACAGTAGATAAATGCACTCCAGAGGCTCATAAATTTTTCCAATAGCTCAGCAACAGAAAATATTTTCCAGCAGTAGAAAAAACCCAGAATTGCAGAAATTTTCCAATGGTAAAACTCAGAAATTTTACTTGAAAAACTCAGAAATTTTCTTCAAAAACCCAATATAAATAGTATCCAGCAACTCTTCAAATTGCAGATTTTAATGAGCAGAAATTGCAGAGAAAAATTAGAATGAAAACCTTTAGATGGGAAGTGCTGCCTTTCTTCAAATGCTGCCAATTTTCTGAATGCTGCTCCTTCTCCAAAACCACTTTCTGAATGCGGCAAAAAGACTGATGCAGAAACTCTCTAAATGCTGCAAAAATTATCAACAATTTTGCAGATATGCACAGGCCATAAATACAAATGGCTCACTCAATTTGGAGCAGGGCCAGCAATTGCTCGCTCTGATACCATGTTAAGCACACACAAGAGACTTAACACACAATGACAGATAAGCGTGAGGCTTTCTTATTTTCCATTATACAAAGATGTACATTTATAGTACAATGGTGTGACTCTTGGTTTCATATTCCAAGGTCACTTGGACTCCATTGTGACTTTTCGCATTCCACACCTACCCATGTAGGATTAGGTGTTCCAACAAAAAGAAGCAAAGTCAGCATACGTTCTTCTTTGAGGGCAACACTCTTGAAGAAGTAAATGAGTACAAATAACTCGGGATTAATTTCAACAAAAAAATTAATTGGGAGGACTGCAGAAAGAAGAGAATCTTAGGAGGGTGGAAAGCATTGTATGCTCTTCAAAACAAATGCATAGAAGCAGAGTTATGGGATTGGAAAATGATTAAAGTGCTTTCTGGACTCCTAGTTTGTCCAGTGATGCTATATGGTTGTGAATTGTGGGCTAGCAGCACCCCTATCTCAAAATGGAAGCAAATTGAGAAAATCCAAAAACGTTTGATCATGAGCAAGTTCAAAATAAAAAATTCAATACCTTATGAGATAATGTTGAGTGAAACGGGAGAAATTCCCATCGAAGCAATTACTATGGTGCAGCTCATAAAATATCTAAAAATAATTAAGCAAATGGGAGTAGGTAGATGGCCTAATGTTGTCTTCACGAAAGGCATGAGTGAAAGAAAGAAAACATGGATGAGACAAAACTACACATGGATGCAAAAATGGAATATCTATCTCAATGCTTGTCCCACAAATAGCAAAGAACTAAAGAAATTTGTTATGGATAAGTTTCTTAAACAGGTATGGGGAAAAGAGTTGGGTAGAAAGAAGAAGTACTACATCGAAGAATTCAACCCTAGGTATGATATCCAACAAAAAGAGTACATTGGAGCTACCATTCCGTGGAGAGAAAAGGTCCTTATTGCTCAATTAAGAACCAACTCACATCCTCTTCGGTGTGAAATAGGGTGGAGGAAAAGGCCTAAAAAAGCTTGGGAAGAACGAGTGTGTACATTTTGCACATCTGGAGCAGTGGAATCAGAAAAACATTTAATTTTGGAATGTGATGCATTCAAAGACATCAGAGAAAGTTACGAGAATGTGTTAGCATCGATTTCTTGGCATTGTCTTTTCAGTGATGAGATAGTTGGAAGGTTGGGCCAACTCATCATCAATTTGAACAAGAAGAGGACTGAAATACAAAAGGCGAAAACAGGGAACAGATAGTCCCATAGGCTATTTTTAGTCTCGTGGATATTAAAATTCCATTCATTCATTGTTATCTGGGGCATTTGAAGGTGCAAGAACTTATTCATTTTCAAAAATTCCCCTCCAATATTGATGGTGCTTACATTCGGGTTGTTGCCTATTTTAGGGAATCTGGCCCTATAATTTCTCAAGCCTCCATGAGGAATTTTCTTCCTTTAAACACTAGTGATAGATATCCATTGGCCTATTTCGATGGAGCTACAAAACACAAGGTTTGTAGGAGTGGTGACTTCCTCATCATTTTTCCCTCAAATTCAATATCGCTTCAACTGGGATGGGGGCACTAGTACCAATACCCATGCAAAAGTACTAGCTCTCTGGGGTGCTTTGTTCTATGCGTATTTGCTTTCTATTGACATGTTAGATGTATTTGGAGACTCACACGTGGTAATTGATTGGATTTATGAGAGAACTACTTCAACCCTCCATTGTTAACCGATTGGCTTCAGAGGATTCAACGGTTGACTGATTTATTCTAGTTAGTGACTTTTTATCACATACATAGGGAATCAAATGTCTTGGCGGATACTTTGTCCATAGTTGGAATCAATCAGACATTTGGTGAGATTCATTATTCTATATATATTAACTTCAATATCCATTTTTTTGGTTTTCTGTGGCTGATGGTAGGGCATACATTTTCCACTTAATAGAACAGGTGGTTGATGCTCTCCAAAGGTGCAATATCTGAAATAATTATTTCAGTTCATGGTGCATTTTTTACTTGTTTATTCACAACGTGATTAGACTTGTTCTTCATAATAGTCATGTATTGGCTTTTAGGAGTATGGTGACCTTTTTGTTTTTGTCTAGGACTGGAATTTTGTTTAATTTTGTTACATGATATTGAACATATACAGTTAGATGTAAAATGTGCTCATTGGTGGTCATTAGTGGTATAGAATAGCATATGTTGGTTGATAAGGCAACAAATGGTTCATTTGACTAATATTGGTCTTTGAAAGATACACAAAATTGGTGACTTTTGTAAATAAATTTTATTTTTAATATTAATCTATTGGTTTTTTCTTTTAAAAAAAAATCAATGTTATAAGCCAACCTCAATTATTAAAAGAGTTATTCGAAACCATACTTATCAAGCTTTTATACTTCTTACATTGAAAGAATTGTTGATAAACTACATTGATCAATATTTTAAGTTTCTAAGTGTTAGTGACGCAATTTACACATTTTCAAATGCATTTATTATTATTATTATTTGCTACCAATGTAATGTTCTTTAATTTTTATTATTAATCATTTGTATTATGTATGGAAAATATTTGCATATATTTTCTCGTTGATGAAATGCAAATGTGATAATAGAGGAACATAATGTTTTAGAATTCTCATGATTATGTATTGGTTAGTGTTGAAATTTAATATATATATATTTTTAAATTAAATATAAATTTTACTATATAAAAGTATATGTGTGTCTAATTATAGGTACACATATAGTATATGTGTGTCAAAATATAGGCATACATATAGTATATGTGTGTCAAAGAATAGGCATGGAAGACAAATTGGGGGAAATCCAATTTTCGACCAAATTGGGCTCGGAAAGAGTCATTCTTGGCTAATTGGCATGCTATGAACACATCGGAATAAGTTTAAGAATCATAGGGGTAAGTTTACATAGGATTTTTTTACCTGCAAGAATTTTGAAACCTAGGGCCACTAGGAGGGAAGGCCATGCCCAGAGCATATGAAGGCCAAATTGAGTAAATAAATAGTCATTTATGATATATTTTGACATTTTGAACTCATTGGAGCATGTTCCAAGGGTACTTGATGTATGTAAATAATAATTTGATCACTACTGAGCTAATACAGAGGCCCAAGCCATGGAAGTTGGAGCAAGGAGATGTAGCCCGAGAGGGGTGAACTCCATCAAAACTCTGTTTTAATGGATCAATTATGATGGTTTTATGTTATTTATGTTTTTTTTGTTCAACCATTTAAATTCATGCTTTATGATTTCAAATCCGCTCATAAAACCCAGTTTAATTTCCTGTTTTTACACACATAAGCATCAAGGAAAACTGTACATCAAGCATAAGATCAGAAAATAAGTTTTATATCTGAAAATGAAATTAGCACAACAAAAATAACATTCATAATCTGATCACACATTCCTAGGAGTTTCCCACTCCATGATAGCCTTTATCTTTTTCCATATCTACTGCAATACCTTCCTTAGAGACAACATGCCCCAAGTGATGTACCTTTGTGTCAAAGAAATTGCATTTGTTAAACTGGGCATACAACTGATGCTCTCTTAGCAACCTTAACATTGCTACTAAATGTTCGACATGCTCTTCTGCATTCTTAGAATATACCAATATATCATTAATTAACACAATAGAAAACTTGTCCATATAAGGACGTAACACACTATTCATCAAGCATATAAAAGTAGTTGTAGAATTAGTCAAACCAATTGGAACTACAACAAACTCATAATTCCCATACCTGGTCTGAAAATTTGTCTTATAAATGTCCCCTTCTTTGATGCGTACATGATGGTATCCTGATCTCAAATCAATCTTTGAGAACACTACTGCTCCCTTAAATTGATCAAACAAGTCATCAATGCTTGACAATGGATACATGTTCTTGATGGTTACCTTGTTCAACTTCCGATAATCAATGCATAAGCTCAGAGTGCCATTCTTCTTCTTCACAAACAACACAAGTGCGCCCTATGGCGATACACTTGTCCTAATGTATCCCTTGTCAAGCATTTCTTTCAGTTATAACTTCAACTCTACTAACTATGGTTTGCTCATCATGTATGGTGCCTTTGATGTTGGTGCTACCCCTAGTACCAACTCAATAGAAAATTCCACTTCCCTGTGAGGCGACAACTTTGAAATTTCTACTAGAAACACATCCTGAAACTGTTGCCAAACTGGGTACTTGTTCATGACCTTTGCATCCTCAACATCCTTACATTTATCACTGGAGATATGCACTGCAAATAACACACACCCTTTCCTGCGATTGTGCTTTGCCTGCATAACTATAATCATTTTGACTGATATTGCCTTCTTCTTGCCCTGTAAGATTTTATATTGCCTGTTTTCATCTAAGCACTCAATCGCCTTGTTATAATAATCCACCTTGGTCCTATCAATATATAGCCAATCCATACCCAAAAGCATGTTACACGGTCCCAATGGAAGTATATTCAGATGTGCTGATGTATGCATACCATTCAACTCAAATGCACCAGCTCTTACCCAATGATGAACTATTTTCTTTATACTTGTAGCTAACTACACTAACCAAGATTTTGCATGCACTTCTTTATTCAAACTACACATATCCACCAAGTCAAGCTTAACGTAACTATAATTAGATCTAGGGTCAATAAAAATAGAAACAACTTGATCACAAAGCTTACCATTCATCTCGATAATAGATTCCTAGTGATCTGCCTACTTGTAATCCAATGTTTCATAGATACGAGGAATGATTTGCCCAACATTCCCAATAGTCTTCGCTTCCTGTGCACTATAGAATTGAGTCCTACCGCCCTGATACTAGGGAAAATCTCTCTTGATATGCTCCTTTCCACATATCAATAACTGTAATGGTCCCATACCATCATCTTTATTATGCTTCCCTCCAAGTTGTGACCCGTGTCCATGTCTAACTACATTGAACATCTAAGGAACAACATTATCTTTCTCACTTGCATCTCAAGGCCTTGTTCTTTTCAGCTACCATTTACCTTTATCTTTGTCTTTCCCTTTCCATCCTTGTTGATATTCTGCCTTATGCATTGATTTCTCATAACAATGCTTCAACTTACTATTGAATTCTTTAAGTGAAACAGGCTCATCATACACAATCCGGTTTCTAAAGGTTAATGGCAGTCCACTAACAAATCTTTGAACTTTGGCCTTCTCATCTTTAAGATACCTCAATAACTCCATGAACTTGGTCATATACTCCTCATCTGTCATCGATCCCATCTTTATCTCATATAAATCCTTGGCCTTACTATCATAGTACCTCTCTGACAAATACTTCTTCTTGGAAAGTCTCTTGAATTCATGCCAACTCAACTCTTTTTTCCTGATGTCTCTAACCCGCTTCACATCCTCCCATTAGGTGTCTGCTTTCCCTTTGAGGCTGAAGATAGATATTTTGGCCATCATTTTTTCTGTGTAATCATGCAACTTAATGAATTTCTTCATCCAAGTAAACATGCCTCTGCATCTCTGACTTCTTTAAATCTCCATCAAATATAGGTGGCTTCAATTTCTTGAACTCAATTAGAAAATATCCCCTGTCACTCCTCCTGTAAGGATGATAATGATGATGATTGTGATAGATGTCAGAACTAGAACTAGGATAGAACTTGTGTCCATCACCTCTCCTATCCTATGTGTCTAAGAATCTGCCATCTCTGATCTTTTCACCACTATCTGACCTTTGCCTACTATGAGACCAACAGCCATATGCCCCATTAGTCTTGTCCTGATGTCCATGACTGATCCTAAATGGTCACTACATTTGCAGACTTGATAAACTCTAAATAATGACTGCATTCACCTCTGCTTGTTTCTCATATGCTTGAATTATCTTGTCATTGTCTGCCTTGAAACTTCTTATTTATGCCTTCAAACTTCTCAAATTTTTTGTTATGTTAGGATAGTATCTATCGCCATGTTGTTCATCTAATCTATAAGGAGAATCTTGTGAATTGTAGTCTACCATCTTGCTATTCATTTGATATTATTCCTGCAAGTATACCATGTTAGCTAAACCAAAACATAAACATAACCAACATACCTCATATTTGTTTAGGGGAGGATATATCGTATGCAAGATCAACCAGATTAGCGTAATACATGTATAAACATAATCATAATCAATATATCAATATCATCTCAACCATTATCCAGTTACCATGCGAGACAATACCAACTGCATACCATGAACTCTTGCTCTACAACTATAGCCATGACAATGTATGCACACATCCACATGGACAAAATTTTTTCTCAACAAATGAATATTCAACCTGCATGCATTCACGATGAACACACCCCAATAACAACATCATCCACTACTACATGAAAACACAATTGCAACTATGACCATCACCATGTATACATTACAAGAACACGTACAACAAGCATTCATGCATGACAATCATATTCCACCTATCCAGTGCAAGGGGTGAGCCATGCTTTGATACCACTCTGTAACACCCTCCTCCCACATTTACCCAAGCTAACCATTCCACTGGGGTAAACATGTGATGAAGAGTTACTATGATATGATTTAACTCCTCAAGTACATTTAAGGAAGTGGAATCGATAAGACAAGACCAATCTAACCTTCCTTAGATGCTACAAGACCTTCAAGAGCCAACCAACCCTTCTAGGTGCTCAACCCCTGAGAAAACTTATTGTTTGACTAATATAGAGCCCCAACCACACTGATGAAAAGCCCTCTAGTCATATACACAAGCGTACATCCATGCGTCTATAAACTTTTCCAAGCATTTTTGTGCCAGTGACCCCGGATTTTGAGCCACTTTTTCAGGGCTAGGACCCAGGCCTCTACCTAGAACTTCATGAAACTTCCAGAAGTGATAAACAACATGATGACAAAGCCTCTAATACAAAACTTGAACAAGGACTAGACCTGACAAGGCCTAGCCATGACATACATTCGTCAAACACATCATGAACTTACAACCTACAAGTCATATAAACACATCTAAGCATAAGAACTTCATACTTACCTGAGAATCACCGATAAGGATTGGTTTCCTCTCATAATATTTGCATTACCATCTATTATCTCATACATTCATTTTTAATTCATTTACTAAACAAAACATAACGAGATACATGACTGAGATATGTCATAAAACCATGCTTATAACTAGCATGTAACCAACAAAATAACGATGATTGAACAACCATTAAGATCAAATAATAACAAGAACATTTATACATAATGCAGAAGAGGAAAATATCTCTTATTAACATTTGGAAAATGCAACTAGTTCAAGGACTTCCATGTACCACCCAACCATAGATTGGGTTGAACCATATCTTTTTTTCAGCCAATCACCCATGTGCCATATTCCAAGCATGAATATGGGACTCACAACAAAACCAATCAAGGCTTCCTTAGGATTTACCACAATCCCACCAAGGTATTCCTAGGCCAAAAAAACAAATATACAATACAAGCTTTACCGCAATCCCACCACAAACCAGTGAAGGGATCACTAGATCTTAAACAAGCATGGATGCCTCTGCATCTCTACACCTAAACTATGAGGAATTCATCTGTCTCCACTCTCTAGGCTTTACCGTGTATCCCACCATAATCGGTCAAAGGATTTTTAGGCCTAATGAGATCATACACCTCTAGGATTTACCGTGTATCCATCCATTAGAAGTCAAGGGATTCCTAGGCCTAATGAGGCTCCATCCTCTAGGATATTCTATGTATCCTACCATTATTGGTCAAGGGATTCCTAGGCCTAACGAGGAGGTTCACAATCAGGCTTTATTGTATATCCCACCATTATCGGTCAAGGGATTCCTAGGCCTTGTGATTTTTCCTGAAGCCACCCCACTCAACTTCGATACCATCCGAAAATCCAACTCAACTAAATACAAGAGAACTCCATCACACCATGGTTATCCGAAAAATGTCAGGGCAAGGCTGAAATCCACTGTCAGACCTAGACACATCCATGCCAATGATATCAAGAGAACCATATACATGCATACATGTACAATGCATGCCAAATATAGCAAGGAAATCACACATGCAAATAGATACCTGCAAGTAATGCCGTTGTAGATGCTTGATCCTGCTCTTCCTTGGTTCATATTTTCTTCCCTTTGGCTTCTTTGCCTTTCCTTTTGTTTCCTTTATCCAATGTTAGAGTGCTCAAATAAAACTCTAAGTGCGCAAGAGTATGAGAGAGAGAATAAAGAGGGAGAGAGATCCAAGCTAAAACTGACAAAAAGCCATGAATTTATCCTCATAAGCCTTTTTGTCAACAAGGCCTCTAATTTCTTCAATTTTCCATAATTTTCCTTCAGTTTCCTCCTCGCATGCAACCTATGACCTTTCACCTTCCTTTTCTCCTACATTCATTTATTTTCATAAATAAAATTCCAATTAACGCCTCTTGCCTTTCCAAAGCCTTTTCCATTTCATTTACCAATTTCCTTAGCCAAAATAAACCAAATGAACACCCACACTAGGATGTTTTTCCCAACATTCAACTTGGAATACATGTCCCATGACCATGGTCTTATTTTTCCTTTATTAATTTTATTACATGGATTTTTGACCAGGGTTGTTACACATGCTTGGAATACGGTGAGGTGGTGATTGACTGAAAGAGATATTTGGTTCATCCTAATCTATGGTTGGGTGGTAAGTGGAAGTCCCTGACTTAGTTGGAAGTTTCGTATGTTGATATGAACTATTTTTCTATTGTGATCTATGAGAACTTGTACTCGTTATTATGTGGATTTTATGGTTGTTTGGTGTTATGCAGGAAAATCCCTTCTTCGGAAAGAAGTGATCCCTCTAGCCTAATGAGTGGGTCTAGTAACAACCGTGACAAAGAATACACATTTTCCTAGTTTAACATCGAAATAATATGAGTGAGGGAGATGACCTACCTCTCTCCTCATGCAATTGTTTCCTCGATGTCGATGCTGATCCTTTTGCTTCCAGGATCGTTCCTCACTATGCCTTCTACATCTGAATATCTGTAAGAAAGATCATACGACAACAAATGAAATATACATAGCATATACATATTTCAATGCAAACCACGTGAAAGATCAAGGAGTATCATGCTAAATCAATTAATATTAACAGATTCATCGAAAGAAAAGCATTCTTTGTATTATTAAATAAACAAAGGGAAGATTATAACTCGTGCCTTGATGTTGGAGGCCTGCTTTGGAATGGAAATCCAAGTCCAAGCCAAGCCCTTCAATCTCTTCTCCTTCCTCGTCAAATCGACAACATCTAAGTGCAATCAAGCAGAAGAATGGCAACCAACAATGACCAACCAAGACTCACTAGCATGGCACTCTTTTATAACAGAGTTGGAGAGGTTATGGATCCACTAATGAGGGGGAAAGGTTTTATCTCGAAAGGGAAAATCTTTGGAGATAATATCAAGGGTAAAAAATGGGAGTATTCGACCATATCCTCAACCAACAAGTACCGAATCTCCATTCTTGAGAGTTCTAGAGGACGAAGCTTCTGCTCCATTTTTGGAGAACCTGCCTGAAGAGGACCAGTGAAACTTTACCACTGAATTCTCGTGCTGGGAGCGTTGTTCACGGGTTAGGGATAGGATGACAAACGCAAGGCTATTAAGGGGAGAACCGTGTTGGGCTTGCAATTTAGGGTTTTTTACAAACTTTGCAGAAAGGATTCAAGGTATTTATCTTTTATGTATTCAGGGACACTTTAAGCATATTATCCAAGATGAATAAGTTTACACAGGTCTTGTCTCCTTGCGACATTTGTGACATGAGTGACACAAAAGACGAAACTTAGGATAAGGATTGAGGAATGTGACAGAATACTGTGTAACAAATGCCCCCTAAAGCATGAAAGGAGAACCAAAAGTGATGGTTGAATCACTTTATCAGAAATGGCAAGGAATTTGGAAAACCACTGTTCAGAGACCTACCAATCAAACACAGTACAATATATGACATCTCTGATATGAACATGCCTAATAATATATATCTGAATAACCATCAAATAACACATGAATCCATGGCATGGACGCAAGCATCCGTCTGAAAGATATCATGGAAATAGATCCACGGTATGGTCACATCCATCCGTATAGAAAGGATCACGTGTACAATCATGAATACTCATAACTCCACGTAGCCTGGATAATAACTGATGTGATCCAGGGTCTTTGTCTCTATCTTGATCTACCCATTGTATGAATCTAACCATGTGAATAGATGGGTTGATGTCAAACATGGTAGAAACCACTCGATTACCGAGCAATGAGGTAAACCGTTAACAGGTGCGAGAGAATCCATCAATAATGGCGATGGCCCTCGAGGTACGACAACACAATCTACATGTGTGAATGAATGAACTAAAGTCAGACACTTGCAGAATCGAAGGGAAAATGGTGAAGTTGAAGTAATTTGGATATGGTTCGATCCTGGTGACTCTCTTCTTAGAGAGGGTGTGACTATTACGTTTCCAAAGGATAGAGGTGGGACCTCCTGCGCTGAGGGATCCATGACTTCAGAGATGGAGCGAGTTGATGCCTCGCCATGGTGGTGGGCATCAGATGTCATTCCTCCCTACTTTCTTTGGATGGATACGCCAACAAATCATCACAATTGATGATTGGCCATACACAGGGACTGATTTCAGGGGAGATCCAAATATTCCTCTTTCACCGAGGGGATAGTGGGATGACCTCGGTAAGATTTATTTATTTATTTTTTGTAAGTTTTTGCAATATTTGATTTTTTTCGTATGTGTACAAAGAGTTTAATTTATTATTATTTTTTGCAAATGTTGGAGCGGTGAGGCCTTCAGGGCTATCTCAGGTAGCACGACGGGTGGTTTGACAGGTTGAGGCAGTTGTTTATGATGACAGTGCTAACCCTATAGTCAAGGTGGAGTGTAACCTCACAACTTTGATGTGAGGCATACCCTACTATGCCTCAGTCGATTATATCCCGTTGTGATATTAGAGACACACGATGGGATTTCTACTAGACTTCGTCGACTATTTGGTTGAGTGGTCAGAGTTGTCACATATTAACACCAACATCACGCCAGAGGATAGATATGCCTCGTTTAGTTCATTTGACTACACTTATGTAGGCTCAATAAGCCATGTGTCTCATAACACAAATTTTTATTTTGATGTACCACACTTTTTACATATTCAATGTTCCTACTGCTATCTAATGTTCTTTTTCATTATGATGTTTTGGTTTTTACATATGATGCAAATGTTTTTCTAACACATAATTATCTAATGTATTAGTTAATGTATTCAAATGTCTTGGAATGTATTGATAAGTAATGTAATACAAATTTCGTTCCAATTAGTGAGGAATGAGCCTGGAAGTGAAAGGATCAACATCAACATCGAGGAAATGATTGCATTAGGAGCGAGTTAGGTCATCTCCCTCACTCATATTAATTTGATGTTAAACTAGGAAATATTGTATTCTTTGTCACGGTTGTTACTAGACCCACTCACTGGGCTAGAGGGATCGCTTCTTTCCGAAGAAGGGATTTACCTGCATAACAAATCGGTTCCCTCCATAATCGAGCAACTCATAGGCGCCTTTTCTTAACAATAAAGGGCCCATGCCACACTGGTTTAAGTTTTCCAACCCCCATCTTATCATGAGCTTGATCACATAGCAAGACCAAGTCACCTTCAGTAAAAACACATAGAGTTACAGATTTATCATACTGTGCTTTAACTCTTTTATTTTGAGCTTCGATAACCAAAGTAGTATTTTGTCACGTCTCATTGAGACGTTCAAGGTAAATAAATCGTTCCTCTTCTAGTGAAGTACCATGGAGTAACTCAACATCTAGCTTCAAAGAAGGGATTTCACACTCGATTGGGAGCATGGCTTCCAAACCATACACTAATTGAAAAGGTGTGAATATGGTCATTGTCTTAGCTGAAGTTCGATATGCCCATAGATCTAAAAATAACATAAGATGCCAATTCTATTTATGCATCCCAATGGTTCGTTGAAACATCATGACCACAACTTTGTTAACGACTTCAACTTGGCCATTGGCCTATGGATAGTAAGGAGTTGAGTTGTTGTGACGCGAACCCAACTGAGCAGTAATCTCTGTCATCATATAATTTTGAAAATGAGAACCATGGTTGTTGACTATGGTCTTCGGGACACCGAATTGAGCTATGACATGATTAAAAAGAAATTGTGTCGCAATATTCCCTTCAACATCATATGTAGGCATCGCCTAGGTCCATTTTGTGAAATAATCGATAATGACGATAATATAACCATGCCCCCCGGCCGAGAGAGGGTTACAGGTCATGAAATCGATGCCCCATTTCGCAAAGGGTATGACAGTAACAATTGTGTGCAAGGGTCTAGGTGGGGCTCGTTTTTTGCGAGAATATATCTTGCAATCGTTAATGTAGTCCTTGAAAATTAACAGCAAGAAATAACCTGCACATAGAATCTCTTAAGCAGTAGCGTAACCTGACATATGACCACCACATGCCCCATAGTGACAGTCATTTAAGAATTTCTCAACTTCCTCAAGATTCAAACATTAACGAAGGACATAATAGACACCAATACGATGGAGAGTATCCCCAATAATGCGATAAGGTTGGGACTTGTTATGCGGATTAATCCCTCTTGCGAACAAGAGCGATCTCCCTAGTATTCAACGAATAGTTAGAAACAAACATCCATTTGGAAACATTTTTCTCAAGACTAACTGCATTTCATAATTATTATAAGAAAGTAAAGAGGACATGCCCCTACCTTGAAATCTAACGTTCGATGTAGTCTTTTATCCAATCGCTCCAAAGAGACTTCTTCAATAAGTAGAACCTGCAATCAAAGACAAGACAAGAGAATCAAAGCATCTGCAACATATAATAATTAAGAAAAGCTAATCCAAATTAGTGATCGAGGAGTCTAAGTATTGATGTTATTCAATAAGCATAGGAACAACTCAACGAGAAAAAGAGATCCATATGTATTATCTTGAATAAAAAGAGTAATCTTACAACCTGGTGCCTTGATGTCGTACAGATTTCTCCGGGAGTCCTGAACAATCATTCCTCCTTCAGTTTGATAAGCCTTCCTCTCTAAAAACCAGCATAGAGTTATGGACACAAGGCTGTGATCATTCTTATGCCAACAACAGTTTACTAATGTAGAAAGTATGCAGGCTTGGGAATTTCTTCAACAACTCATTTACAATCTTTTAAGCTAAGCATCTACCCTTCAACCTGAAACTTTAGCTCAATTTATAGGGAAATGGAGGTAGTTTCAGTTTCCATGAAGAGGGGGATGGATTCCTCTCGTGAAGGGATTTGAGCTCCATGGACCAAGGGATAAGATCCATGAGTGGAGGGATCAAGCTTGAACTGATCGCGCCTTTAGAAGCTTCCAGTTGGGAGAATATTCGACCAGTTAGGCTTCTAGAATTTACTTTTTCTTTTATTCAACTTTTTACAGGGGTCCGCAGGTAATAGTAGCAAGCCGCCGTTTATAAACCAAGTATCCGCGAACCCACAAGAAAAGGCTAGAACAAGTGCGGAGGTAGACTTTTAAGGGTTTTATAGAGCTTTTCTCCAATTCCAAGACTTGATTCAAGAACATTAAGATTTTTTTACTTCTAAGGGAGCATAATATAGGTGTTGATAGACCTATACATATAGTCAAATGTTATGGTGACAAAATAACATGTAATATATTGCCCCCTAAAGTGAAAAGTCTGAGGTTATTATGAAGAAGTTCTTTATCGATCTGAGGATTGGATTGGAGACACCGGTCGAAAATCTGTAAAATCATTCAATGCATATATAGATATATCATTGAAGTAGGCATTCCCATACTCATATCAAAACTAACTAAATGTTCTGGTATAGACATGGTTTCAATATTACAGCAAAGTAGACACAATATGGGCGTAACCATCTATCTTGAGTAATCTACTGTATCATGAATAATAAAACTCCTCGAAGCCTGGATGGTGGAAACTAGATCCAGGGTCTTGATTTCCGCTTCTCGAACTAGTACGAATCTATCCATGCGATTGATTGTGTCGAAGTCAAAAATGGTAGAAACCACTTGATTACCAGTCAATGATGTGAACTATTAACAAGTGTGAGAGAAACCACCAATAATGATAATGGCTCTCAAAGTACTCCAGTACAATCTACCAACTTAGTGATCAAGGAGTCTAAGTATTGATGTTATTCAATAAGCATAGGAACAACTCAACGAGAAAAAGAGATCCATATGTAGAATAAAAAGAGTAATCTTACAACCTGATGCCGTGATGTTGTACAGATTTCTCCTGAAGTCCTGAACAATTGTTCCTCCTTCAGTTTAATAAGCCTTCCTCTTTGAAAAATAGTATAGAGTTATGGACACAAGGGTGTGATCATTCTTATGCCAATAACAGTTTACTAGTGTAGAAAGTATGCAGTCTTGGGAATTTCTTCTGCAACTCATTTACAATGTTTTAAGCTAAGCAT
Organism: Pinus albicaulis; assembly: GCA_034641835.2. Lineage (NCBI taxonomy): Eukaryota > Viridiplantae > Streptophyta > Pinopsida > Pinales > Pinaceae > Pinus > Pinus albicaulis. Next base: position 835,745,822 of record CM076576.1, read on the forward strand.
CTACCCTTCAACCTGAAACTTGAGCTCAATTTATAGGGAAATGGAGGTAGTTTCAGTGTCCATGAAGAGGGGGATGGATTCTTCTCATGAAGGGATTTGAGCTCCATGGACCAAGGGATAAGACCCATGAGTGGAGGGATAAAGCTCGAACTAATCGTGCCTCTAGAAGCTTCCAATTGGGAGAATATTCAACTAGCTAGGCTTCTAGAATTTACTTTTTATTTTATTCGACTTTTTACGGGGGTCTGCAGGTAATAGTAGCAAGTCGCGGTTTATAAACCAAGTATCTGCGAACCCGCAGGAAAAGGCTAGAAAAAGTGCAGAGGTAGAATTTTAAGGGTTTTATAGAGCTTTTCTCCAATTCCAAGACTTGATTCAAGAACATTAAGATTTTTTACTTCTAAGGGAGCATGATATAGGTGGTGATAGACCTATACAGATAGTCAAATGTTATGGTGACAAAATAACGTGTAACAAATTCCCCCCTAAAGTGCGAAGTCTGAGGTTATTATGAAGAAGTGCTTTATCATTCTGAGGATTGGATTAGAGACGGTCGAAAATCTATAAAAACATTCAATGCAACCATATATATATATATATATATATATATCATCATCATCATCATCATTGAGGTAGGCATTCCAATACTCAGATCAAAACTAACTAAATGTTATGGTATAGATATGGTTTCAATATTACATCAAAGTAGACACAATATGGGCGCAACCATCTATCTTGAGTAATCTACTGTATCATGAATAGTAAAACTCCTCGAAGCCTGGATGGTGGAAACTAGATCCAGGGTCTTGATTTCCACTTCTCGAACTAGTATGAATCTATCCACGCGATTGATTGTGTCGAAGTCAAACATGGTAGAAACCACTTGATTACCAGTTAATGATGTGAAATGTTAACAAGTGTGAGAGAAACCACCAATAATGATAATGGCTCTCAAAGTACTTCAGTACAATCTATGAAGTGTGAATGAATGATTTGTAGTCGAACACTCATAGAATCATTCGATCGAAGGTCAATGATGCAACCAGTCGTCGAAGGTGAGAAACCTACCATTAGGGCATGCAGATCCCAAGGTACTGATAGGATTCTAGATCAACTTTCGAGATGATGAGATGACGTCGATAGAAAGTGATCCGTCATAGGAAATCCCACAATACGAAACCATTAGATCAAGCTTTGAAGAAATATTTGCAAGGACTGGCTTAGGGATGGTCAACGTGAATGGAGACAAATGTTTGCAATGAATGGTTTATTTGAACTCTCTCTTGAACACATAACGACACTGCAAATGGCTTGGTAGCATTTGACCTAAATCTAATACCTAGAAACCGACTGAAGACTTTCAATGTGGTTTGATTAACTTTCAGACAAAGGATTTCCCAACCCAGGTACAAGTGTGACAAAGTGTCATGTTCAAGAGTGGCATGCTGCTTTCTAAAAAAGGGTGACAAATGGATTCCTTTTCTCTTATTCCCCCCCACCATTACTGGCAATTACCTCTTTATTTTTGACAAGCTTGAGGAGGATAACTTTTGCTTGTTTTTACAATCTCATCCTTCGAATGAGTCCATCTTAGTATTAAAATCAAACCCTAAGAAGGAGTGGTTCGGTCTTGTTTGTAATTGACAGGTCCTTTACTGTTAAATTTTAAGGAGTCTAGTATAGGAGAAACTCGGTGTTTTCCAGTTTTAGGGAGTCAGAAGAAAAACATAAGTAAAATCCATGGTTGTTCTTTTTTGTAAATTTAGTCTCTCAGGCCCGAAAAAGGACAAAATAATGCAGGAGAGAACTCTATTGACCATGATTAGTGTTATAAGTCAATTTTGGCACCGTTCCCAATGACCTGGTTAACTGGACATCGTCCCCAAGACCGATGAATAGGGTCTTTCATTCCCTATCATTTCAGTTGCTACATGCCTAAGACAAAGAACAAGAACAAATCATCTATGACTTCCATCTGCAAGGTTTCCAAAGTTTGAAGTTTATAATATATCATGTGTGATCTCACCAATGCTACCTCTCAAGGGACTAAGTGCGTTGCATATGCAGGTATCCCCACTAAAGGGTTCTTTGCAAAGCACTTCCTGACACTCAAGGGTGTGTTGGTCATTTAGGAGCGAAATTCTCATTGTTCCGGAATCTCCACTTGGCCAATGTCTTCTGGAAGAGGGCATATATGTAAAACTTCGAATCCATGTGTCCATTTGATACCTCTGAGACTAGGAACATGTCTTGCCTATTATTAGAAATTCATTGATTGTAAAACTACCTTTAGCTCCTCTATAAATTGAGCATAGATCCTAGTTCTTGGGAAGGAAGAAATTGAGTAGAGAAATGTGGGTGGAATTTCAATTGAGGAGTTGATTTGTGCAACATGTTGTTGGAGAGATATGCATTGTGATGAGGCTGGGATGCTACTAGAGATGGTGACATCAAATCAATCACTGTGTTGTAACCTCCCCTTCTATCCATTAATAAAGGTTACTACTTAGTTTCCCATATATGTATTTGTATAATTTTTTGTCTTTCACATTATGAATTATTATCTGATGTATATGGTTCATGTTTCATTTATTTAACTGAATAACTTGAATAGACATCTGTATATTGCTATCTCTTTTATGTTTAGTGTTTGTTCTTGCAGGAAATATTTTGGCAATCTAGCTCGTATTTGAAGCTACAGCAAGAGCGACACAAGGAGAATTGGCAGTGCTTAGACTCCAAGTAAGTTTATTGATCTGTTATGTGTGTCTATTTATTATTAGGAAAAGTAGTTGCAAAGTCTTTAACGTGTTATTCTAGATGAGCACCACATCTAGGGAAGAATGTTTGATCCGTAATCCATAATTTCGCATAACAAATTGGCGACTCCGCTGGGGAGTTTACCCTTCATCCTTGGTGTATTTGCCTCTGTTTATCTCTGTTATTTACCCAATAGCATTTATTCTGAAATATTAGGCTTTTTGAAATCAAAAATTGCATTAGAAGTGTGTTACATAGTTGAGTTTTTTGTTCTCTGTTGCGCCCAACGCACTGTTGAACAGGACACAATGCTTTGTAGAGCACTTTCTCCCTTCCAGGGGTGCGTTGCAACGCACTGTCTCCCCTTAGAGACTGCGTTGCCCCTTAGAATCAACCAAATTCCATTGAGTTTGTCATTGCATTTTCTTTCAGTTTGTTGTTAGCTGTGTTTTAAAGAGCCTGATACCTCGTATTGACCAGTAACTCTATCTGCCTCTTCCTCCTTTGAAATAAAATTTTGTTCAACGTTTATTTAAAGTGTTTTTCTTTGTCATTGATGAATTAATTTCAAATTATTTTCATTGCTGCATTAGATCCATTTGCTTTTGAAAATGAAATTTTAGTTACATTCTTCGTTTCCTGTAGGAGAAATTATAGTTCTATTCTTCATTTTTCCTATTAAAGAGAAAATTGTTGTTCTATTCCTCATTTCTCAAAAGTAAAAGGATTTTTTTTATTTGATTTGATGCACTTAGTTTCCTTTTCTGCATTCACATTAAAGGGGACTGAAAAGAAAAACCTGCATTTGCATGTAGTGGATTGTGTATTTTGCATAGGAACAATTAGGATAGCTGCATTTTAGTTTGTGCTTTTTGATTGTTTTCTGTCAAATTGATTGCTCTTTCCCTCTAGTAGCTACGATTTTCATTGAAAAACTAAAAGTGAAAGATTGCTTATCATTTTAGTTTGTATTTTAGGAATTCTTAATACATCATCACGGTGAACCTTGAAAGGCAAATTGATAAACAATATCAACTTAAAATTTATCTCAATTGGCAAGTCATGGTTTAAATTCCACTTCCTTTACTTTGATTCCTAAATCGAATCAAACAAAAGGGCCTAATGGATATAGAGTTACTGCTCTATGTAATTCCATATATAAAGTTATAACATTGGTGATAGAAAAAAGAGTAAAGCCCCTCCTATCTAAACTTATATCCCTGAAACAAACTGGTTTTGTTGAAGGCCGTCAAATTTTGGATAGAATTATTACCTCTCAGGAAGTAGTACACTCCTTAAATCACCAATATCCCAGGAATGCTTATCAAAGGCTTATGATCGACTCAATTGGACTTACCTTTCTCAAAGTCCTTAAAGCTTTTGGTTTTGATCAAAGTTGGATTTGATGGATCTATGCTCTCATATCCACACCTATTTTCGCCATCATGTTAAATGGCTCTCCTTCGACTACTTTCAATCCATCAAGGGGTCTGAGACAGGGTGATCCCTTGTCCCATTTTCTCTTCATTTTAGCAGCAAAAGGTCTTGGACGATACCTACAAAATAAAACCCAAAATTCTCAGATCAAGGGATTGTGTCTTTGGGTGGTCTTCGAGGGGGAGACTTGGCGCTTACACACCAACAATTTGTATACAATATAATTTTTTTTGTAATATATCCATTATAAAGGTGCATAAGCTCAAGGAGATCCTTCATGAGTTTATGCAAGCCTCGGGTACTCTAATTAGTAATGACAAATCAAACATATTTTTCTTTAATACCCCTCTGATAGTTTAAGCATTTATGGCTAGAACTCTGGATTTCAATATTGAAACTCTATTAGTAAATTACTTGGATATTCCATTAGTTTTCAACTCCCTCTGTGCTTCTTTTTGAAAGGGGTTCTTCAAAAACTTATTGCAAAATTGGAGGGTTAGGATTTTCTCTTTCTTAACATAGTGGGACACCTGGTCCTCCTCAAATTTGTGCTCCAATCTATCTGATCCAAGTGGATCGAACAGGTCCAAGAATAAGTGGCTTAAGTACAAAGGCTCAAAAATCAAAGTATCTGGAATGTGGCAAACTTAATGTCAAGTTGAAGATCTCGTCTTTCTGATTCCAACGACACAGATGACACTCAATTACGAGTCTGTATGGAGGAGTTAGGAACAATCAAAGTTTGAGGGTTGACTTGGTGAAGTGGCAGACTAAGGAGGACACAAATTGGAAGTTTTTCAGGGCACCGAATTCTGGCCATCTTCGGCCGGATTCCGGGCAAAATTGTGGGGTTGTTAATATATATATATATATATATATATATTGGAGGGCAGGTCGTGACCCCCCCCTTCCATCCAACAAACATAATCAAAATATATAATTTAAGGGGGGTTGAGGGCCATGAACCCGCCACCCCCACACTTTATGGCCACAATGCTATATTAATGGGTGGACGAGGGTGTAACCCCACCACCCAACCCACTCCGCATTCAATAATAGTCGATGGGAGTTATGGGCAGGCCGCCCGATGCGGGTCTGGCCCACCAACTCACCAACCTCTTAACCACCTTACATTAAAAAAATATATGCAGGGCTTAAAAAATCATGGCACAAATTTTTTTTAAAGTTTTGCTTACTACGGAGGGGGCGGGGTTTGACCACTCGACCCACTCCCTCAAACCTAGGATCCTAACCAATCTAGCTAACGGGCTCCTTGGGAAGTCCGCCCAACACTTCACTATATAAAATCTGCAATTCATAAGTGCGCCCAGGCAAGCCAGGAGCGAGCACGGAAACTGAGATAATGGAACTAGGAGCACTGTGCAGGAGGGTGGTGGAACCATGATTTGACCCATTTTCCAGAGGGGTTAGATTTTCACTTTGTCAAATTCAGAAAAATGTTATATGGATTCTGCACTACTTGATGCCACAAATCCAACGATGTTGTCCATTTATTCACCAAAGGTCTGCAATTTTTAGGCACTTTCAGCTATGAAGGTATAAGGGTGTAATTTCTCATTTTATACTTGTACTTTCATTTTTTGCCACTTAATGAAAGAGGGCCTCCCCACTATTTGAGCAGGGCTTGGAGACGTAGTCTCTCCTAGACGAACTCTGATATCATTTATGTGTCTTCTTGCATGATGTTAATTGCTTCTCTCTTCTTATGTTTATGCCTTTAAAGTTTCTAGTTTAAAGCTGCAATTTTCACATGTAATTTTTTAACAGATCTCAAGCAAAAGATTTTTGAATCACTATCCCTATCTATCAATTGTCGAGTATGTTAGTCCCTAAAATTGTTTGCAAATACATTGTTCATATATTCAAAAAAAAAATTATGGGCAGTGTACAAAAATAGAAGAAGTGGCTCTTGTAGCATGGAAACACTTCATTAAGCCCAAAATGGTAGGTGGATTAGGGTTGAGAGACCCAAAAATATTAATGGGGTCCTAGGAGCTAGATTTTGGTGGAGATGGTTACAAGGGGGAAATGACATCTGGAAGGAGATATTAACATGCAAGTATAGGATGCCTCAGCAAAAAATTTCCAAACTTAGATAGGAGCAAGTGCCGATGGGCTCTTCAACTTGGAACCTAGTATCCAAACACCGTGAACTCATTCGATATCACATGTTCTAGGAGATAAGAGATGGTCAAAATGATTTTTTATGGAAAGAGGCATGGTAACAACATCCTAAACACTTCAGTGGATAGGACTTAACTAATATTTTTCTTTACACTATGGAACAAAATGCTTCAATGGTGGGAATTCATTAGAAGAACAACCAATCTGAAATACAATAGAGACAATGGAAAGAATAGGAATGTTAGGTCCCTATATTACTAGTATAGTCCCTTATTGTTGTTAGTGTAACCCCCTTATTGTTATTATTGTACCCCTGTAACCCCCATATTGTTATTATTGTGCCCTTAAATTATTATTGTTAGGTTGGCTAGGATTACATTGTGGCCCCATGGACTCCTATATATAGAGAGGAGGTTTTGTAATTTGAATCATCCAAGAATTGTTCATTAATGTAATGTATTGGAGGTTGCCCCCTCGAAGTGGCTTATTTCTAAGGCGTTGATATATTTTCTTCTATTTTTGGAGCTGGTTTCACAACATTTGGTATCAGAGCTTTGAGGTTCTAGGGTTTCGCTGCTCCAAACAGGTCAGCGTGGAATTTTCGCTATAACTTTTTTTCTACGAAGGCTCAGAATCTGAAATATTTAGAGTGCGAAGTCAAAATCCTGAGGAACATCGTCGCAAAATTTCAGATATTGGTTTGCAATATTTTAGGAGATATGATATGTGAAAGTTAGGTCATTTTGCAGGCTCCTAAATTTATCCTAAACAGGTCATCGTGGTATTTTCGTAATAATGTTTTTTCTACGAAGGTTCAGAAGCTAAAAATTTTAGAGTGCGAAGCGGCAATCCTGAGGAACATCATCAAAAAATTTCAAATATTTGTTCGCAATATTTTCGGAGATATGATCTGTGGAAGTTAGGGCTTTTTGAGGCTTCGGGATTTCATCTCAAAGAGGTGATCGTGGGAAAATCTTCATAGCTCTCTCTCTGAGCATCGGATTGGAATTTCGTCAAAAGTGGCCGCAAGTACACGAACTGTAGTTTTCGGTCTATCAATTTCAGAGCCAAAGGAGGAAACAATGACATGTGGCAAGTCGTACAAGTTCGCTCTACTGAACTAGTCCAAAATTGGGTCATTGTGGGAGATTGGACATAACTTTGCCTTGAATAATCCAACTCATATAAGACCTATGGCATTTGAAAGAAACTTCAGAGGGCTACTACAAGGTTGAATTTCAGATATTGAGGATCCGTAATTATAGAGATAATTCAATTTCAATATCAAGCTCCTCAAAAGCAAGTATAAGGTGTGTATTTTTTTCCCAAATTGCATAAGTCTTGTTTGAAGAATCAAGTTGAATTGATTCCAAGGGCATATTGTAGAATAGATATCAGTATTGGATTCTAAAATGGCCCCTAAAAAGAATTCAACACCCATTAAGCCTTTAGAAATATCTACTATGACTCATGAAGATGAAGAATGACAACATGACATATCAAAATTACAAGAGCAAGTGCAACAAATTTTGCTCTTGCAAAGAGCAACAAAAAATGACATGGAAGTTTTCAAGAAAGGCGTGGAAACTAAGATTGATGGTTTGAAGAAAGGCGTGGAATCTAAGATGGATGGTTTGAAGAATGGCATGGAATCTAAGATAGATGGCATGGAAGCTGGCATGGAATCTAAGATGAATGGCATGGAGTCTAAGATGGATGACATTGAAGCTAAAATGGAAAACATGAAGAATAATCTAAAAGAAGATATGGAAGGTTTGACAAAGTTGATAAAAGAAATGTTTCCTAATTGTGAAAATATAGTAGAGGAAACTCATGATGAGAACAAAATAAATGTTAATCGTGATTTCATAAAATCTAATGTTGGCGGGAAGAACCACCATATTCCAAAAATGGATATGAGGAAGTTTGATGGAAAGGATCCCGTAACATGGATACTACAGATGGAGCAATATTTTGATCTCCATAATGTGCAAAACACACAAAAGGCACGCATTGCAACTTTACATTTAGAGCAAAATACATTTGTATGGTATCGATGGCTTTGCTCCCATAAAGAAATTGTCACTTGGTCAATTTTTACGGAGGAAATGATAGCACATTATGAGGATACAAAGAGAAACACCTTCTTTAGACAATTGATAAATCTCAAACAAAAGGGTTTAATGGGGGAGCACATTGAGGACTTCCAAAAATTGAATATAAGGGTAACTGATATTCCAGAGGAACATAGGATTGATCTCTTCATAGGTACTTTAAAGGATAACATCCAACATGAAGTCCGCGTTTTGGAACCTGATTCATTGGAGAAGGCATTCAGGTTGGCAAGAAAAATTGAATGTAAAATTATGGCGACAAGGAAGCCTACCACTCACTTCTATAAAGAGGGAAGTGTTGCTACTCTTAGATTTCCACAACCTACAAGGTTGACACCACAACAATTGGAAGAAAAAAGAGCAAAAGGGCTTTGCTACAGTTGTGATAGCAAATACACTAAAGGTCATAAGTGTGCTGAGAAGAAATTATTTTACATAGATTGTGAAGAGGAAGAAGAAAATGAACAAGAAGGGGATATACACCAGGAACCAGCCCTAGAAGAGGAAGAAATGAATCCGACCATATCGTGTAATGCACTGGCAGGAATTACCACTCCTCAAACTCTCAAGATAGAAGGACATATCAAGAAGAAAAAGTTAATAGTGTTGATTGATTCAGGTAGCACCCATAATTTTATTCATTGTAAGGTAGGCAAGGAATTAAATTGTTTCCTATACCCAGCACCAGAATGTCAAGTGATGGTTGCAAATGGAGGAACTATAAATTGCTCTGGAAAATGCCATAATATCAAGCTAACCATGGGGGAATATGTATTGACTAGTCCAATGCTTTCCATTCCTATGGGAGGTGCTGATGTTGTACTAGGAGTACGATGGTTACAATCTTTGGGGACGGTAGCTTTTAATTTTCAAGAAATTTTCTTGAAATTTTTTTCAGAAGGAAAGGAAGTCGAATTATGGGGTATTGCGGGGAAGCCAGGAAGGATAATAAGCTCTAATGTCATGACAAAGCTTCTAAAAAAAGAACAGCGAGGCGTAATTGCACAATTATGCTCACTAGAAGTTCCAACATCAAAATCATCTATTTCTGCAGATCTCCAACAAGTCTTGGACATTCATTCCAAGGTGTTTGAAACTCCCAAAGGACTCCCACCTATTCGTGATCATGATCATGCTATTCATTTGATTCCAGGAAGTGTTCCTCCAAACATCAGGCCTTATAGATACCCTTACGTCCAAAAGAGTGAAATTGAACGTATGATTGCAGAAATGTTAGAGGCGGGTATAATTCAACCTAGTCAAAGTTCTTTCTCTGCTCCTGTAGTATTGGTACACAAGAAGGATGGATCATGGCGAATGTGTCTAGATTATAGGGAGCTCAATAAGCTCACCATTAAAGATAAATTTCAAATTCCTGTGATTGATGAATTATTGGATGGATTACATGGAGCAATTTATTTTACCAAGTTGGATCTTCATTCAGGATATCATCAAATTAGAATGAAGACTGAAGATATTCCAAAAACATCATTTCGAACTCATTAGGGTCATTATGAATTTTTGGTCATGCCTTTTGGCCTTACCAATGCACCTTCTACATTTCAAGGGTTGATGAATTCCATTTTCAAACCCTTCCTTAGAAAATTTGTGCTAGTATTTTTTGATGATATACTAATCTACAGCAGGTCTTGGAAGGATCATGTTGAACATGTTGATAGGGTGCTCAAGCTATTGCAGGAGAAACAATTATATGCAAAAACATCCAAATGTTTCTTTGGAGTACAAGAGGTGGAATATCTGGGTCATATTGTATCTCACGAGGGTGTTAAGGTGGACCCTAACAAAATTAAAGCCATTAAGGAATGGAAAGTCCCCACAACCATAAAGCAGTTGCGAGGATTTCTCAGGTTAACAGGGTATTATCGCAAGTTTGTTAAGAATTATGGGAGAATAGCAGCACCTCTAACAACATTATTGAAGAAAGATACATTTTCATGGACTCCTGAAGCAACTAAGGCCTTTGAACATCTTAAAGAGGCAATGTGCCTAGCACCGGTCTTAGCTACGCCAGACTTCACAAAAACCTTTATTGTGGAATGTGATGCCTCAGGAAATGGAATTGGTGCAGTTTTAATACAGGAAGGAAGACCCATTGTTTTTGAAAGTCGTCCAATCAAAGGAAAGTATTTACAGAAACCTATTTATGAGAAGGAAATGTTAGCAATACTGCATGCACTAAAGAAATGGAGAACTTACCTAATGGGAAGACACTTCAAGGTAAAAACTGATCATGATAGTCTTAAGCACTTTTTGGAACAAAGACTATCTTCAGAAGAGTAGCAAAAATGGGTCACAAAGATGTTGGGTTATGACTTTGAAATAATCTACAAAAAAGGGAAGCTAAATGTTGTTGCGGATGCACTCTCAAGAAAGAATGAAGAGGTGGAAGCATTGCTTTGTGCCATTTCTATTATCCAACCAGATTGGATAACTGAAGCAAGAGATGAATGGAAGAAGGACAAAGATGTATGGATACTCATTCAAAAGTTGCAGCAAGATCCTAGTACATCTGATACATTTAGTAGGAAAAATGATTCCTTATGGTACAAAGATCGCTTATATCTTTGTAAGAATTCCCAACTAAAACAAAAGATTCTTCTGGAATTGCACACTTCTCCTTTAGGAGGACACTCGGGATTTTTAAAAACTTACCACAGGGTGAAGAAAGAATTTTTTTGGGATAGCCTTAAATCTGATATTCAAAATTTTGTGGCAGAATGTTTGGTTTGCCAGCAGAATAAAGTGGAAACAATTAAGACCCCGGGACTTCTACAACCTTTATCCATTCCAAGTCAACGTTGGGAGGAGATTTCAATGGATTTTATCATAGGTTTACCTAAGTCAGAAGGAAAGAGTGTCATCATGGTGGTAGTTGATAGACTTACCAAGTATGCACACTTTTGTGCATTATCTCATCCATTTAAAGCAAGTACGGTTGCTACTACATTTATGGACACAATTCAAAAGCTACATGGAAACCCAAGGGTTATTGTGAGCGACAGAAATCCCATTTTTACTGGAAATTTTTGGACGGAGTTATTTTTTTGTTTGGGTACTCAATTAGCTCATAGCTCATCTTATCATCCTCAATCTGATGGTCAAACTGAAATAGTAAATAAATGTTTGGAAGGATATCTTCGTTGTTTTGTATCTGATAAACAAACACAATGGGTCAAGTGGTTACCTCTCGCTGAATGGTGGTATAACACTTCCTTCCATACTACAGCAAAAATGACCCCATTTATGGCACTTTATGGATATCATACACCATCCATCACATCATCTTTAAGAGAAAATTCGAAGGTTCAAGCAGTGGAAGATCACATCGAGCATCAACAAGAAGTTCTCCAACTCTTAAAGGATTACCTGAATTTGGCACAAAATCGAATGAAACAACAGGTAGATCAACATCGCAGCGAGAGAAGTTTTGATGCAGGAGATTGGGTATTTTTATGGCTACAACCATATAAACAAATGTCTCTTAAGCAAGCTAAGAAGGATAATAAATTATCGCCAAAGTACTATGGTCCTTACAAGCTGTTGCAAAAGATTGGTACTATGGCATACAAATTGGAGTTTCCTGCTTCTTCACGAGTGCATCCAATTTTCCATGTTTCATGCTTAAAGAAGGTTATAGGTGAAAATCTTCCAGTTCAAACAATACTGCCCGAACTTGATGAGGAAGGAAAAATCATATTGGAACCTGAAGCAATCACGAAAACAAGAACTCGACAGCTACGAAATCGATCAATTTCAAAATATCTCATCAAGTGGAAGTACTTACCCTCTGAAGATTCTACATGGGAGGATGGGAATTTTATACAAAAGCACCCAGAGCTACTCAAGCGTTGAGGACAACACTTTTTGAAGGTGAGTGGCATGTTAGATCCCTATATTACTAGTATACTCCCTTATTATTGTTAGTGTAACCCCCTTATTGTTTAAATTAGTAGAATTCTTTCGGTAATAATCACATGAAATAAAACGAGGTCGACGCGTTTCGAACCAACTAGTGTGGTTCATCATCAGGACTATGTGAGAGATCAGATCAAGTCATTAAGTATAAATAGATGTAGAAATGGCTCAACTAGCCGTTAGGATAACGGCCAGTTTGACTTTGAAAAAAAATTAATCCATTATTTATTAATTTAATTAATTTTTATTTAATTATTTATTATTATTGTTATTATTTTCATTATTATTTTATTTAATTATAAACTAATTAATATATTTACAAAATTAATTAATCAATTAAATTAATGTAATGGTAAGTTATATAACCAATAGCGGTTATATATATGTATTACTTTCTTATTAAATTAATTGATTTAATTATTTAATAATAAATTATTATTATTAATTAATAAATATAAATAACTTTTATACGAATATTTAACTAATAATAAGAGTCAAGGATCAAGAACATTATAATCAACGACAAAACAAAGAATCAACCCTGAGTAAAATAAATAAATAAATAAATACATAATAAGCATAATAATAAAAATATAATAATAATAATAATAATATATTTAAAAAATAAATAAAAAATAAAAAATTAATTAATTAAATTAAATTAAATAAACAAACAAATAAATAGAAATAAAAATATAACACTAATTAAATAAAAAGAAATAAAAATATAAATAAAAATGAAACTAAATGAAATCCATAAAAATACTGAAAAAATATAAAAATCAAGAATATAAGGCAGGAATCCAGCACCTGCTGATATTCCAACTGTCATCTCTATTGAGATTAACGGGTCTTTTTTTCTATTTCAATGGCCTCTCTCAACTTACGATGATGGAAATGGTCGATCCTAACAATGACCTTAGCATCCTCTATGCAAACATGATGGTTAGTCTTTTCTGCATGTTCAGCTAAGGCAGACGAGCGGGATCTTCTATGTTTGATATCGGCAGCATGCTCACAGATCCTTTGATTAATGGACCAACTAGTCTCGCCAATGTAAGGAGTCCCACAGGAACAAGGAATGATGTAAACACCTTTTCCATCTCTGGGGTCAATTGGATCTTTAACCGATTTCAAAGAATTGCGAATAGTATTAAGGGGCTTGAAATAAGAAGACACCTTATGCTTTTTAAGGATCCTAGCAATCTTATCAGTGGTACCTTGAATGAATGGAATGCTGACACTACCAAACCATTCGCTAGGCTCTTTTTTGTTTTTATTTTTAATTAAAGGACCTTTTTCTGCTTTAAGGAAAGCTTTAAGGCCTTGGGACCTACTATAACCATTATCACAAAATACCTTCAACAGATGGGTCTTTTCCCCCTCAAGGTGAGACTCATCAGAGATTCTCAACGCCCTAGTGGCTAAGGTGCTTATGATGCCTAATTTTTGAGCAGGGAAATGGTGGGAGCTCGCATGGAGATATTGTTCAGTATGAGTTTTCTTTCGAAAAACTTGATGGGAGAAAGAACCATTGACATTCCTAGAGATAAGAACATCAAGGAAAGGAAGGTTACCATCCACTTCCTGTTCCATGGTGAATTTTATGGAGCGAGATTGACTATTAAGATGAAGGAAAAAAAGATCTAACTTTTCTTTGCCATGAGGCCATATAACACAAGTATCATCTACAAATATTTTCCATAACTTTGGCTAGAAAAGAGCCTAGGAAAGAACCCTAGATTCAAAGTCCTCCATAAACAGATTCGCAACTATCGGGGAAAGGGGAGAACCCATGGCAACACCATAAGTTTGCTCATAGAATTCGCCTTCAAAACTGAAGAAAGTGGAGGTTAATCCCCTTATTGTTATTATTGTACCCCTGTAACCCCCATATTGTTATTATTGTGCCCTTAAATTATTATTGTTAGGTCGGCTAGGATTACATTGTGGCCCACTAGGATTACATTTTGGCCCCATCGACTCCTATATATAGAAAGGAGGTTTTGTAATTTGAATCATCCAAGAATTGTTCATTAATGTAATGTATTGGAGGTTGCCCCCTCGAAGTGGCTTACTTCTAAGGCATTGATATCTCTTTTCTTCTATTTTTGGAGCTGGTTTCACAATAAGGAAGGTGTTCTTTGAGGAGGGAGACTTGGCGCTTACGCGCCAACAATTTGTAGACAATATCATGTTTTTTTGTAGGATATCTATTAGAGGTGCGTATGATCAGGGAGATCCTTCATGAGTTTATGCAAACCTCGGGTACCCTAATTAGTAATGATAAATCAAACATATTTTTATTTAATACCCCTATGACAGTTTAAACATTTATGGCTAGAACTCTTGGTTTCAAGATTGAAACTCTATTAGTAAAATACTTGGATATTCCATTAGTTTTCAACTCCCTCCATGCTTCTCGTTGAAAGGGGTTCTTAAAAAACTTACTGCAAAATTGGAGGGTTAGGATTTTTGCTTTCTTAACATAGCGGGACACTTGTTCCTCCTCAAATCTGTGCTCCAATCTATCCCTATCTATTAATTGTCGAGTATGCTAGTCCCTAAAAATGTTTTCAAATCTATCATTGATATAGTAAAAAATTTTCTATGGGTGTCGTGCAAAAATAGAAGAAGTGGGCTATTGTAGCATGGAAACACCTTGTTAAACCCAAAATGGCAGGTGGATTACGATTGAGAGACCCAAAAATTCTTAATGGGGTCCTAGGAGCTAGATTTTGGTGGAGATGGTTTCAAGGGGGCAATTACATCTCGAAGGAGATATTGGAAAGCAAGTATATGATGCCTCAACAACAAATTACCAAACATAGATAGGAGCAAGTGTTGGTGGGCTCTTCAACTTGGAACCTAGCATCCAAACGCCGTGAACTCATTCTAAATCACATATTCTAGGAGATAAGAGATGGTCAAATTGCGTTTTTTTTTTGTTTTGGAAAGAGGCATGGCAGCAACGTCCTAAACACTTCAGTCGATAAGACTTAACTAATATTTTTCTTTACACTATGGAACAAAATGCTTTAATGGTGGGGAACTATTAGAAGAACAACCAATCTGAAACATAATGGAGACAACAGAAAGAATAGGAAAATTGGTTGAATCCCCCGAATTCAAACTAGTGGGATATCATGCAACACGAGGTAAGATTCGGGAGGGTGGCATAGGCTAGAGGCCAAGATATACTTTGATGGGGGTACATTCCAAAAATGATGTATACCATCAAAGAATCTTATTCTTTACATGCGGAACATCATATAGAGCAACAAATATTGCTATGGAGGGAGATATGGACCGAACGTCTATGGCCATATGTAACTCATTTCTTGTGGTTGGTAGGAAGAAGAAGGATTTTGATGTGGGATCAATTGCAAAAAAGAGGCCTTTTGGGGCCCTCATATTGCATCTTATGTGGTCATCATAATGAGGACATGGAACATCTTTTGAACCAATTTGATTTCACGGAAACACTTTGGAAAAGGATGCTACAAGTTTTTAACCATATGGATAGAGACAAACAAGGTATCATTGAAATAATTGATAGGTGAAGGACCAACATCTTCTTGTTCCCTGTGCTCAATAGAGCCTCGGTATTGGCCCTGAGATTCTTGCTATGGGTGACTTGGAAAGAACGTAATAGGTGAATCTTTAAGAATTCCAGAATATCAGTGGACCAATTCTAGTAAGGAATAATACAAAACATCTGGGAGAAGATCCTATTGGAGCCATGGCATTAAGATGATGGGCAGGTCCATCCACAAGAGTCTCAAATAATGAACCAATTGGATTTATCTCCATCCATGATGGCTGCTTCGACATTGAAACCTTCACTTCTTACAAGTACATCCAACAACCATTATAATTCCCTACCATAAGGGTTTATAAAGCTAAATTTCAATGGGACATCAAAAGAAAATCTTGGGGAGGTTGGGTTTAGATGGATATTTATAGATTGGAATCATAGGATCAAGAAATTGTTTGCTTCATATTATGGTTATGCCAGTAATAACGAATCAAAGTTCCATGCCTTAGAGAAAGGATTGATCCTAACTTTGGACGAGTGATATACTAGCTTGGTAGTGGATGGGGATTTCCGACTTACCATCGAGATAATAAAAAAATTGCTAGAAGGAACTAACCGTGAAAAAGTGGATTCTAGTTGGCACCTTTACAAGTCGATCAATCAAATAAGCCAACTATTAGGCCAATTAAAGTACATTATTCCCGTGCACACCCAAAAAATTAGGAATAAGGTGGTAGACTATTTGTACAATTGGGGCTGCAGTCATCTAGGCCTAGAATTGGCCCCCAAATAACTAATGGGTTGAGATACAAGATTTGATTCCCATCCCAGAGCAAGATCAGAGGGAGATTTTAGAGGTTGAGGCACAATCAAACCAGGAATCCCCAATCAGGGTGTGAGTTGGGAAGGAATTAGTTGTGTTCTTCACACCACCATGGTTAGAAGACCGACGTTAATAAATGTTGGGGTGGCATGGCCACCCCCTCACATGCACTCACATGTGTAATGGAACTGCAGAGTACACAGGTGTAATGGATAAGGGATCTCCTGCGAGGAAAAATCTTAAAGTGTGGAGTAAGTTGGTGGGCATGTATCAATTTTGGTGCTGTTAGGAGATTATTCTTAATATTGCAGAGAGTCAGGGCGCATGGAGAAAGATAATACCATAGGAGGACATGCTACCCTCTAGCTTCAAGACGACCTAGGTGCTACAAAAGGGTATGTGCATCTATGGGTATGTTATGCTTTATATTCCCCTCCCTTTCATTCTTATGAGTTGCTTGGATGTTGGTGAATTCTACGAATGGCTGATTGCCTCGCGTGAGAATCGATAGTTAGTATATATTCATGCCTAGAGTTGGGTTTATATGTATTACCATCTTTGTTCTAGGGCTCTTTACACTACTTAATCTCTGCTTATTCGAATAACCTGGAAAAAGGATCGAACCTTGTGTTGTGGTCCTACTCCTCACCCATCAGGTCAAATTTGCGAAGCTTACATAAGGGAGGACGAAGTTTCTATGATTTTGTTATATGGTCCTAAGATTTATTTGGTTTTGGTCATCTTCTGGGATGAATGGCCAGTTTATAGGGCTCAAATGAGGCCCATGAATCACCTGTGGCGATATTATCTCCTAATCCACCAAGCTAGGGATATAGACGAGATATCAGGACACCCTCTTTCAGATGGTTTTTTAATTTTCCAGTTTGTGGTATGTTTGCCTGGAAATTCAATGTACGCATACCTGGTTGGAGATATTGTTTGTTTATTGGGATTCCCTCTCTTAAAAGGTTCAATGTTATCTCAATTTGAGGTTTGTCCTTCGGTTAACTTATTGTTTATAGGGTCTAGCCAATCCTTGGCCATCCGATTATCATCTGTAGAAGGTTCCACCTAGAATCTTGACAGGGGCATAGGATCATGATCAACCTCTGGTGGATGGACATCAAACCAAAGCTATGAGAATATAAGGAACTATTTCATAGGTATGGACATGTCATATTTAATTATGAGGTACAATAGTAATACCAATCCCAGCCGAGGCCGAGGAAAGGAGGCGACCAACAGAGGCCAGGGTGATGGTCAATGCTGAGCTAGTAGAGGGAGGGGACATGGAGGTGGGTCCCGCACAAAGGTGGAGGCATGAGCCTTATATAGGGCTTCATCCTCGAATCCTACAGGATCCAAGTTGGAAGAGTGGGAGGAAATGATAAATTATGAGCCTGAGTCGAACATGCCAGAGTTAGTGAGAGACTTGGGCAATATTGTAGCAGACTCGGGGCACACCAAAGAGAAGGAATATATACACTCAAACATTACTTCTATTTTGGAGATTTAAGACCTTGATGACCAAAGTTATGGTATCGACACAAGGGGACCCCTTGCAGACACATGGAGAGCTAGCCTTGCCCTGACAAGATATACACCAAGTGAAGTTTGGTATCAATTAAGTGAATGGGCAACTTGCAAGAATTGAAACTCACATTCCATGCATTCACCCGTCATCCCAACAGGGATCCACTACAAAGGATCCAAATCCTATTGAGTCCTCTGCTGATTAATCTTTTTTACTTTATATTTAGAAGCCCTCAAACATTTTCAAGATAGTGATAGAGGCCAACATGATCTCTTAATGTTTTTAGTTTTTCAAGACTTGATCAGGGCATTCAAATTTTGGTGAAGATATAACTCCACCCAGTCAAAAAAAAACTTGGTTTCCCTTTGGGTAGGTTGAGACCATCTCGTTCTTTTTTGAACTTGCATATACAATTTGTCTTTTTTTAAAGAAATAAAAGGACCCAAAGCCAACTTACAAGTTAATAATATCCATGGTTAAGAATATTGTCATATTGTTATAAAATATTTTGATTGTGAAATAAATTATGATTTTTAGGCATGAGGTATTGTAACAAATCCTATTCACAAGTTCATAATATCGATGACAATTTTTGTTTTTTGGCATGTGGTATTGATAAGCCACAATATTGGCCCATGGTATTGTAACAAAGGCTATTTACAATTTAATAATATCCATGGTAAAGTGGGAGGTGAAAATCCATGGTTAAAAATCTTGTCATATTGTTATAAAAAAGATTGAATGTGAAATAAGTTATGTTTTTTGGACTGTTGTGGTATTGATAAGCCATATTGTAACAAAGCCTACTTACAAGTTAATCATATCCACCCCAAAGTGAGGGTGAATATCCGTGGATAAGAATCTTGTCATATTTTTATAAAATATTTTGGTTGTCAAATTAGTTATGGTTTTTGGGCATGAGGTATTGATAAGCCATGGTATTAGCCCATGGTATTATAACAAAGCCTATTCACAAGTTAATAACAAAATCAAAATATAACAAATTGAATTTTATTATTTTTATTACTTTAACTTTTTATTATTAATTAAGTTAGCATTAAATGTTTACATTCATCCCAAATATAGGTTTTAACTTTTTGTAATTTTTTAATTGAACCACATTTAAAATTGTTTACATAATTACATCTACAAATTTATCCTATACGGTTGGCAAAAACATGTTTTGAAATGTGATTTCCATGATGTCAATAAAAGTCAATACAAAATAATAAACAAATTGATTTTTTTTGTTTTTGTTTTCCCTATGTGATTCACATATCCAGACTATTACATCAATGAAATATCACCTTGAGAGTGTCGAGAGACCTCTCAATAACAAAGGTGCGTTAATGGAGGCTAGACAAATTGAACTTGGGGCTTATTGGAAATTTTTGTTATTAGTTGATGTTTGAATTTTTTTGTGATATTCATATTTTAGCATGCTTTATAAAAAATAAAATTTAATATAATAATTAAAAATTAAAGTAATAAAAATCAAAATTATCATTAATAAAAGAAGTAAATGTAGTTTAGTTAAATTTGAATTTGTTTTTTTTGGATTAAATTTATAGAAAATCAAATTAGAAATTGGGAAAATTGAAATTTTAAATGTTTTAGTTTCTTAAGATATTGAATTCACTTTTATATTAAAGAATACAATTTAATTTAAACGATGAAACATTACAATTTAATTAAAAATCAAATACTATATTTTAATAAGAAAATGCTAAAAAATATGTTGTTTTTGTCCTTTTTTACTAGAATCCAACTTCCACATAATAATGTTTTTGTCTTTTTTAACTAGAATCCAACTTCCACATAATAATGTTTTTGTTTTTTTTAACTAGAATCCAACTTCGAGAGAATATAGATTCACCTGAAGGGATTACCCTTGAGTGTCTAGAAAATGGAACCCATAATCTCTCAATAACAAAGGTGAGGATTCAACTAACCCATAACCTCTCAATAACAGAAGAGGATTCAACTAATTGAACTAACTCTTAGGGCTTAAATTGATTTTTTTGTTTTATTAGTTCATGTTTGAATTTGTTGTAATATTTAATATTTTAACTTGTTTTAGAAAAAACACAAAATTGGATAATAATCATTAAAAATCAAAACTATCATTAATAAAAGAAGCAAATATAGTTTAGTTAATTTTTGAATTTGTTCATATAAGTTTTTTTTGGAACAATTTTATAGAAAATTAAGTTAGAAATTGGAAATTTGTTCATATAAGTTTTTTGGGATCAATTTTATAGAAAATTAAGTTAGAAATTGGAAAAATTGTAATTTTAAGTGTTTTAGAGGTTTCTCAAGATATTGAATCCACTTTTATATTAAAAAATACAATTTAAACAATCAAACATTACAATTTAATTAAAAATCAAATAATTAAGTTTTAATGAAAAAATGCAAAGAAAAAATAAGTTGTTTTATGTTTTTATCATTTTAACTAAAATCCAACAATTTAATTCCTTGTAAAATCACAACTTTTCATTATCTATATTATATTTTTATGTTAGATTTGAGACGTTTGTGATCCATAATGTAGATGAATGTCTTTCGGATTAATCACATCATCAAGATCCTAATGATGTGATTAATTCGAAAGACATTCATCTACATTATATTTTTAATTATATAAATGAATTTACTATTCTTAAAAAACATAAAATTGTATAAATTACAATAGTCTAGATCCATTTTAACTCAACACGTATCAAGTGCTCAAAGAGATCAAATCTCTTAAGGGGCAAACTTCTCTTTTGAGTATAAAACTTGAGGATAAGATAAGATAAGATAATTATATTTATGTCCAACTAATGACCACATAGTAAGTCAAAGGGACTCTTGAATACAATGATGTCCATACAATGCAGGAGAACCAAACGGTTTCCTATAAAAATACAATGCATGAACATAAAAGGTACACTGCAGGAACATCAAAATACAATGTATGGAATTCCTTGGGGGAGAAGATCCAAGAGCTAATGGGTCTCAGGATCAAACCCACCTCTCCTAATATTCGAGGTTGAATGAACACTGAAGAAACTCCACAAAGTCTGTTGCCCCGATGAAGGGCCGGTGGAAAGTGCGAATTGTCTGCTAGAACGTTGCTTCGGGGAGTTCACGCACTGCTGAGGTCTGGAGGACCTAGTCTGTCTCCTAGGAACTAATCTAAGACAAATTTGTTGCTGAAATCTCGTGTGGCGGGGTGAGGTTCTACGAATCCTCACTGATCTAGAACATGGATATGAATTGGTATCAATTGGTCTCTTAGTGCCCCTGTCTGAAAATAATACGCTAAAAAATGTTGTGATCCTTTGTGTGGGGTCTAGTATGAGTATTCTTCCTCTTTGAACTTGATAAATAGAGAGTTCAAATGGATCTAGGTTAATTTATCACACACACACATAATATTTCATTTTATTTGATAGAGTAAAAATGTTTATATATATATATCTATATATATATTCTGCTTGGTTAAGTGATCGTCTTCCTCAAATCTAAAAAAACCCAAGATCTAGAAACATTTAAAAAAATAGAAACTTGGCTCTTAAGAATTATTAATAGATAATTCCAAATAGAATAATTTGACTTTTCTCACTACTTGTTTTGCAATTAAATTATCATAAATTTTTCTACTACATAAAAACAAACCAAATATTACAATATCTCTTAAAAATGATTTTTATTTAACATAACAAAACATTACATCTTTTACATACGAATTAGAACCTCTCAACCCAATGACTCCAATTTACCATTCAAAATCAAATTTTCAACCATAAAAAATAAAAATAACATTATAACAGTTCAACCAAGCTGGCAAAGAGGTCCCTCTTCTAAACGGATGTTCCACAACCATGAATAAAATTAATAATAATACTGAAATGAAATTAAAAACAATCACATCAACCCAGGAACGCTTGAACAAAGCCTTGCTACCAATAAGAATTCCACGGATCGCGGTATCCGATAGCCTAAGGATCAGTGCATTTCCGCGGGCTTAAAAAGGGAAATTGTCACCAGACTCCCGATTTAAGGCACCGACGAGCCAGGTCAAAGAAAAGGACACGTCATCGCTATTTCTCCACCGTCCGATCTCAGGTAGGACGGCCGGGAAGATCCGGAGCGTCGATCCCGTATTTAGTTTTCCCTATTGATTTTTGGTTTTTCGTTGCGCGTCCCATCGCTTCGTCCTCTCTCTGGTTTGCATTGTATCTCCCCGGGTAACATGCAAGCCTTTGACCTCTCTACACCAGCCCTCGCAGGATCCATCCTTTCGTTAAATTCCCTCCTCATCGCATCGGCGGTTCGATCCCCCCGGCGTCTCGTCTCGTGGATAATATCGCAAAAAAATCGAAGCTTTTGGGCCCCCTATATCGGGTCGTGGAGGTGCGAGAAAGAAAAACCCTCTCTATTCACCTGTAGATTGTTCGTTTTAAGAAGGAATCCATTTAAAAACAGGCGTCTAATTTTCGCGTTTTTCTCTTTTGCTGGAATCTTTATCTTTTTAGAATTTTGATCAGGATTTGTTCTGTTGGTTGCAAAGAATTCGTTAAATTCAGTTCTCACATGTCTAAAATTTAGTGCAAAATGGCCATTTAAAATATGCCGGGGTTTCGTTTATTTTTGTGAAACCCAGGGTTTGCATTTCGTTCTTTCTGCAACTCCCTAACGATTTTGACGTTTGACCGTGGGCGTTTAGATCGCGGGCAAAAAGGTCAGTTTTCGATGGGGTTGTGAAATAATTGATACGAGTGGGGGTTTATTTCCGGGGACATTGGAAAACCTGATTTTGATCCGAGAAGTTGCACTCTCCAGAGTTTATTGCTACTATTATTGCGTTCAGCTATGCGGTCCTCTGCTGTTCAGATCGAGATTTCTCCGGTCCATCGGCCCAGGCGAAAAGAACAGAGTTTGCCGATCTCGAAGACAGCAGATTGCGGGCATTTGTTATATTGATTGATCTGTTATGCTCGGCAAAGAGACATTCCTAATATCTCAGACATTAAGGAGGAGTTTGTACAAGGGAATTCTCTAGGAATGTTTAATAAAATTATTGGCAAGCGGTCCAGTCGCAAGCATTCGAAGTCTGAAAGCAATGAAAGCCCGGGGCCGACGACGAATCCCGCGAATGCATCCGGGGGCAGAGCGGTTGCATCGGCAGGGAATTCCACAAATTCTCGGAATTCTGGTTCGGGGGCAGGGCATTCAGGGTCTAAAATAACCATAAACCATGTTCCTAGGAACAGTCTTTCGACGGCACCTCATCATCAGGCTGCGGCTCGAACGCTGCCTGGGAAAGAAAAGTCTCCAGGAAGCACAGCTATTACCACCGCTAATGGAGGTTTTTCCGCCATGGAAAATCTGCCAGCGTTCAGAGAAGTTACTGCCTCTGAAAGACTCAACCTCTTTTCGAAGAAGTTGAGTCTTTGTTGTCACGTGTTTGATTTCTTGGATCCTGCGAAGAATGTAAGAGAGAAAGAAATCAAACGGCAGACCCTGCTGGAACTTGTCGATTTTATTCAGGCCGGTTCGATCAAGCTTAATGAATCTCTACAGGAAGAGCTGGCAAAAATGTTCTCGGAAAACCTTTTCCGCTGCTTGCCTCCTTCTGCTCATGAAAATACAGGATCTGAGATCTTTGACCCGGAAGAAGAGGAACCGTGTATGGAACCTGCCTGGCCACATTTGCAAATAGTGTATGAACTTCTGCTGCGATTCATAGTCTCTACAGAAACAGATCCCAAAATTGCGAAGAGATATATTGATCACTCATTTGTCTTGAGATTGCTTGAATTGTTCGATTCCGAGGATCATCGGGAAAGAGAATATTTGAAAACGATATTGCACCGCATTTATGGGAAGTTTATGGTGCACCGTCCCTTCATACGGAAAGCAATCAATAATATATTCTATCGTTTTGTTATGGAGACAGAAAGGCATAGTGGCATTGGTGAGCTGTTAGAAATTTTAGGGAGCATAATCAATGGTTTTGCACTGCCCATGAAAGAGGAGCATAAATTGTTTCTAGTAAGAGCTCTTATTCCTCTACACAAGCCTAAGTGTGTTGCTCTTTATCATCAGCAACTCTCCTATTGTATCACACAGTTTGTTGAAAAAGACTACAAATTGTCAGATACTGTTATTAGGGGTTTATTGAAGTACTGGCCTGTTACAAACTGTCAAAAGGAGGTATTGTTTCTGGGGGAGCTAGAGGAGGTTTTAGAATCTACACAAGCTGCAGAATTTCAGCGCTGTATGGTCCCTCTATTTCGGCAGATTGGTCGGTGTCTTAATAGCTCACATTTCCAGGTGATTGCATTTCTTTTGTTTTTAAACATTGTTTGCAGAAAATACTGCATGCCTTTTGTTTTAAATGTCAGGACTTGCTATATTGTCTTTCAAGGCAGAAACAAAATAAGAATAAGATACAGATGGCTTTGTATTTCATTTTCTTAGTCTTCCTAAATTCTAAATCTTGCCCCTATAAATTATATTTACTAAGGAAATAATGTTTGAAATCCTATGTGGAAGAGAACATGTGAATTAAACTTGACATATAGTATGTTTAAGTTTAAGTAGAAAATTTGAAATATATAATATTTGTAGTGGGCAGAAGGTTTGTCATGTCCTCTTACTTTAGATTGAAATACAGAATACTTGTAGTGGGCACAAGGACTTCTTTAAGCTTTCAACACTGTAATTATCTTATCGACACCCAGTTATGGTATTATATAGCGTAGAAGCATAATTTGGCTTAATCAGATCCATTCTGCATGGAAACTTATTCAGGAATTCAATTCGGCCTCATTGTCCCTAAAATTCAATTTGGACTGCACAAACCATAGACAACAAAAATAAAAAGTTTAATAATAATAAAAGTAAAATGCTTTTGAGTTTATAACATGGAAACCTCAATATTAAATAAGGCTTATTATGAGGTCTCTCCCAGTAGGGACCAGTTTTAAGCATGCTTTCAATAAATTTTAACTTACATTTGAACATTTTCTGAATTGATTTTTTTCAACATTTTCTTTCATGAATGAATTTGAATTCAAATTTGTATATGCTAACTATCTTCTGTACGGCCAATTTTGCCCTGGAATTTAATTTGTCATCCATCTAGCCTGTGTATTTTTTTTCATTGAATGTGTGACACATGAAGTACTTACTCATAATGTTTATTAAATTAAAAACAAAATAAGAGTAAGAGACAGATGGCTTGTAGTTCATTATCAGTCTTTCTAAATTGTCATCCTTTTCCTTTTGCTATGTATGTACTAAGGATAAAATCATAAAATGCTTGAAATTGTGTATGACAGGGGATGTCTGAGTTTAAAATGATTTATAGCTTATTTATAGCTTATTTATGGCACTGTTGTGCCTAGCTTTACGAAAATAGTCAATGCCTTTTTTGGGTCAATAGAAACTAAGGGCCTTTTGGGCCAAGTGAAATTTTGGATTTAGTTTCCTTGGCCCTCAGTTATCATATCTGTAGTGTTAATTTTCTTCCGGAATTTAAATTTCATCTACTTGTTCAAAGTATTTAACTTCATTGTATGTGCAAAACGTTATGTAGTTGGCTTAGTCAAATCAAGGAGGCACACAAGATGTTCTAATTGAGCTTTTATAGTCATAGAAACAATTCAAAGACACACCACGGGCATATCTGACCTTTATTCACATGTACCCACATTACACAAACCACAAAGGAGGGAGGCGGCAGAGTGCAAGGTGTATACATCCCACAAAAAGTTATTTCATCTGTCCATTTAGAACATCCACTTTATCCCCTCTCATTTGCACCCCTTCTCCCAACCTAGCACAGCATTCAAGGCATTAGCAAATGCTGCAGCAAAAGCTAAACCAGATTGAAATGGACCAGTCTTTCAGTTAGTAAAAGGAAGGGAAGGATCTTTGTGGTCAAACTTTGAATCAAAAGCTCCTCTTAGCAAGTCATTACTTTGAGCAGAGAATCCTCTGATTGGAAGTTCCAAGCATTGGAAAACTGGATTCCAATCCATTTCATTTATCTCGTGCAGTGTAAGTTGAGTCATCACTGTTGTGGAAATGGTTGGTTTTTCCCTTTCCTTTTTGAAGTAAAAGCAAGTTGAGTCATGTGCTATTGTGGAAAATGGTGGGGTTTTTCCTTTCCTTTTTGAATTAAATGCAGTCAGGCAAAAAATCTTTAAGGGAGGGCCTTGGTTCCTTGGAGCCAAAGGGCTTTACTCAAATCACTGGTCACTAGGCTTTGACCCTGAGGACAAGATCACAAAAGCAGTCCCTGCACGGGCTCAACATCCTTTTCTCCCTTTCATCTTGTGAGTTGAAGGAACACTGAATTGAGTAAAAAATTTAAAATATGCTTGGCAGATACATAAATAATGCAAAATCAGGATTATCGTATGTGCTCAAATCTTTAGTGAGCTTGGAAAATACAGACAAGAGATTGGATTGTGTTGACAAATTGGACTCCGAATAGATACCCCTAAAATGCAATTTTATCATGCATATGGGCATTTGGCCATGTTATCATTGGATTGTGCAAGGTGTGGGAGATTAGGGAGCACTGTTACGCTTAATGAGGTGTATTCTTTCATTAAGGTCACTTATGATCCTTGCTCATATTCCTTGAGACATATTTGCATATTTGGAGGCATGATTTGACATGTTGGCATTATTTGTATGGCTTTTGGATGGAACACCCCTCATTGAAAGAGGATACATGGCTTTACAAGCCCTCCTGCAAGCTTGTTTACACAACTCTTTATGGGGCACCGTTCATCTAAGGGAGTTTTTGACGTGTCTATGGCATTGAAATATGTTCTATGGTGGCTACCCTTCATTCTAGACCATACATGGCAAGCTTAGTAGTAAAATAATGAGAGTTTGTAGATTTTTTTGGTGAGATAAGTTACTAAAAGTCTAAAACAGCTCGGAAAATCCTCAACAGCCATCTTGAAATTTTGTCAACATTCCAGATCACTAACTGGATCCTCAGAGTTTAATCCCTCTCATAATCATTAACAAAAAGCGTACATAGGGGCCAATATTTCTCGGAGAGGCAAAATTATTATCGCTCAATTAAGGACTAATTCGCATCAACTCCGTGTGAAACAGGGCGCCGGAAAAGGCCAAAAGAAGTGTGGGAGGAAAGAGTGTATTTTTTGATTTTCCGGAAAAGTGGAAACAGAAAAGCACTTCATTTTAGAATCTGAGGCCTTCAAATACAGCAGGGAAAGTTATGCAGATATTTTGGCAGCTAGCTCTTGGGATATTCTATTCAGCAAGGGCTTTGTCGAGAAGCTGGGAGAGTTTATTATGAAACTTCACAGGAAAATTGCAGAATTCAAGAGCCAGATAGAGAAGCAATCTGTCCCATAGGCTATCTTTAGCCTCTTGGACGTTAAGATTACTTCTTCTTCTTCTTCAGGACAAGCATTCAGGAGTGCTTGTCCTGAGGATGGATTCAATTAGTGATTGAAAAAATTTCAAGATGACTGTTGTGGACTTTGACAAGCAGTCAGACAGCTTGTCCTGTTGATGGATCCAGTTAGTGATCCGAAATATTTACAAAACTTCAAGATACTATTTTGGACTTTGACAAGCAGTCATGACTGCTTGTCCTGAGGATGGATCCAGTTAGTGATCCAAAACATTGACAAAATTTCAAGATGACTACTGTGGACTTTCAAAGCTGTTTTAATAAGTAAAATAATTGTTAACGCAGTCTTGTTTAGTGAAGTGCCTTGCTCAAGAACACTCTAGAAGGCAGTTTTTAATATTATTTGTGGTATTTTGGCCATAATAAAGTAAGGCATCCCACCTAGAAGCCTCTATAGTGGCTCAACGATCAAGAAAAGCCATATTTTATATGCGATGTCTAACATGAGGAAGTGACACTTGGATTATTTGACATTTTCAAAGGATTGGTTTGCAGAAGCACCCTAATTCTAAGGAGCTAAAACATTCTGATATTATTTCATTTTCTAAGCTACAATAGGAGCCTTTCTCACTTGGCCAAGTTTTGTTTTCATTGTGGAGAATATCCCCATACTGTTGGGCTGTAATGAAAGATGTCTTGTGCAGGTTTGGAGCTTATTTGAGGAAATATTAAGGGATGTTATTGTCATCTGTAAGGGATTTGTTGTATCTTGTCCTAATATTGCTGCTGTCATAGGGTTTATCTTCAACATTGAGAGGTCTGAAAAGAGACTTTATTGTTCTTTTCGAGATCCTACTTTCTGATCTGCTTTATGCTATGTACCTGGTCTCTGGGCTGTTCTCTTTAGTAAAAGGCTCTCCTAGCTGTATCATATCTTTATTTTCTATTTTTTTGTGTGTCCGTGTTAGATAATATATCCATATCTGTTCCCGTATCTGGATCCATGCAACTGAAATCCATAACTTAGTCTATCTTCCCTTACTCCTTAGTTGACCTAGTCTATCATCCCTTATTCCTCAGTTGACCTAGTCTATCATCCATTTCCCTCGATCTCTCCCATCCAAAGATGATGAGTCCCATTCCCTTCAGGTTTAACCCACACTGGCTTAAGGAATATCACCTTTATATATATATATATATACCGCAAAGAGGACATTTAATTGTTGGTTAAAAATCACAGAATTGACCCAAGCCTTAAAGAAGCAAGCAAAAAGAAAATTAGCTGCAACTCAATTCAAACAATTGAAGGCATGCTATACAAAGGTCTAACTCATGAAAAAAAAGAAGGTACCCTATTTTAGCCTAATTCCTGCATTAAGATTCGGCCTTGACTGCGGTGGCATTGTTGACTTCATGGTAGAAGCCCTGATCCAAGGTTGAGACTCTCAGGTCACGTTGGCAGCTCTGCTTGTAAGACAATCAATATAACTTGCAGCTTTCTAGAGTCTAGACTAATACAGCATTGCCTACACTTCTTGGAATCCTTTACTAAAAAGGAGATCTAGCATGTGCATAGAGAACACAACAAGGAGGTGTATAGCCTAGCAAATGAATCTCTCACAATCCCATAATACTCTTTTTGAATCTTCTTGCCAAATCCTCATGAATCTCTCATGTATCCCCAATTCCTTGGGAACTCTAAAATGACGTACAAGTGTGAATTATGGTAAAGAGAGACACAGCTCCCCTTGGGCTTTAACATCATGGACACCCACTGGAAAGCAGGGAGGTATTCTCTTTTGAAGCTGTTACTTCTCCTTGGGCAGAGAGTCATCTTTCTCAATCCACTTCTCAAGGACACTTGTTTACCCATCTTCCCATTCTCCCTTCTCTTTGTTGAATTTTATTGCTATGGTCAGCTTACATAATTTAATATTTCAGATAAAGGCTTCGACCTCCTCCAAAAGTCAACCAATCCGGATCTTCTGAACAGATTGAATCTGTGGGCAGATCCAAGTTCTGACCAGACCGAACTCGAGGGAGAAAAGCTCCATATTTTGAGGCAGGTAAAAGAGGCCGAATTCTGAGCAGAGCAGGCAGAATTGTTTGAGGAAAAGATTGACTTATCTAAGAGGGCAGTTTGACCAGGTGTGGCTAGGACTATGTCACTATGCTACTAGTCAGTTTGACTTGATGTATCTCTGTTGAACTGAATGATCTCTCTAAGAAAAGGGTTGCTGGGTTTTCCCCCATGTGGGTTTGTTTGTGTTCTTGTTTGGCTGTCTCTTTACGATCGTACTAGTATTTTGTTCTATTGTTGAGATCTTTTGTGTTATTGCTTTATGATGAATATGGATGCAAAATAAGAATAACTAAAGAAATCATCTGAGTAATTATCAGTTAAGAAGATCATCTGAAAAATCAAAACTTTTCTCATATCATCCTTTCTTTTCCCCACCCCTTGCCATCTCATTGCCCTTATCATAATCCCTCCTCTTTGAGATCTACATATCTCATTAAATCTCCAATTTCAGTCCATATCCTTGTTCCTTCTACCCTTGTAGTAGATGATGGATATTTATCCTGTTGATTTTTGGTAGCTTGAGATGTACTCCAGGCCCTAGAGTTCTGGGTTTGGAGGGCAAAGCGCCAAAAGAGTCACTTGTGGGCTTGGAACCCAAGCTTGGGGTTTTGCACACATTGGGATTTGGGCCAAAACCATGAGCACATTTCGACATGTGATGGATGAGGATGATAGCTCTCGGCGGGACGAATCTAATGCAACGAGAATCATCCGATTTCGAGTTGTAGAAATGGAGATATGAATTTTTGAAGTTCATGAATGGGTTTACACCATAAGTGTTAATGTCGACTTGAGTCAAATAAGCCTCTTGACAAGTTGGACAACCCTAGAATGACGTTGGAAGAAGCCCTCTTGTTTAGTATAAATAAGAGGCGATGTGTGTTCATTTTATCATTCAAGAAGAGCATTCCAATATCAAGAAAAACCTATGATTTTAGTGCAGATCTGGAGCAGGGAGAAGGGAGGCAAGAAGGGCGAGTTTTGGCACCGATTTGGAGAAGGTTCTCTAATATTTGAGTGTAGACTTTTTGCCGAGATATACCGCAGGTGTCTTAGGCCTATTCCAACTAGCATGGAGGCTTGGAAAGGCTGTAAAAGACAACATATACCTTGTATACCAAACTGCAAGAGCAGAGGTGAATTTCAGTAGTTTTCTGCACATCTTTGGTGTTATTTAATACTTTGTTTGGGCCGCAGGATAGCAGGAGCTACTAGGAGATGTGAGTAGCATGTTGGGTGATGCGTAGGGTCTAGGAAGGCTCTCCTAGCTAGGCCACATATTTCTGGAGTAGGACGCAACCCAAACAAGAGTGTTTTCCCTATGGTTTAAAGGATAGACCCTTGCTGAAGCTGTCGTGGGGTTATTGAAGTGTGTGTGTAGTGACTTGGGGCATTCAAGGGTGCACAACATACCAGTTGTGACAACAAAGGAAGGACAACCTGCTTGGAAGGGAAAACATAAAATTTGAACAAGGGCTTAGGGATGGTTATTGTGCCCTAACCAAACTTGCAAGTGCACAAATCCTGAGGGAAAGGAGGCAACAACAGTTTGTTGTAAATGAATCCTTGGTGATGGTTGATTACTAGTGAATGAGTCCCAGTGGAGGACAATTCTGGGCTGGAGTTTTGATGTGGTTTTTGTCTTAGATTTGTGGGCAGCAGAATTGTAGAGAGGAAAGGAGGTGTAGTGGGTATTTGGAGAAGCCACTTATTTGTCCCATGGGAGCAACTTACAATGAGAAGTAAACCACAACTGTAGTGGAGGTCTAGAGGCAAGGATCTAGCGCTGATGTGGACTGATATTAGCCCTAACCAGATTACAGACGTAGCAGTAGTGACACATCAACTCATGAGATTCCAAGAGGAAGCCAAAAGGAGGGTTTCCTAGGTGTGAGGATGCCCTAGACAGAGGCAGATGCTACAACAAGTATTGGACACTCGTGGATTGTTGGAGGGCAGTGTTAGAGTGGACCAAGTGTGGACAAGATTGGCCATTTATGGTCTGCTAGAGGACAACGTGATAGTGCCCAATGTTGGAGCTCGGTGTGCAATATCTTCATGGAGTTAGATGGTTGCTAGAGTGGCAGTTGTTGAGCTCAAGAGTTGACGAACCAGAGGAGCAGTTGAGCAACCCGAGACTTGTGTGTAGAGAGGGACTTCTACAACAGATGTAGAGAGGGACTTCTACAACAGATGATGGGCAACCCTCCTAGCTCGTGTTCATTGTGGGAGGATGGACATCTTGTCGTGATTGGTGGCAACCCTCCGTGACCTATGTTGGTCTTCATCGGAGCAATGCAGGAAGACCATAGTGGGCTGAAGTCCTTGAGTAGCTGAGGAGCAACAGTGGGTAGATTGAGAGTTGTTCATAAGTCGAGCTGTGAACAACTCGACATGAGTCTCGATGTGTTGTGACCTTGATGGACTAAGGCACAACTAGTGAGCAGATTGATAACCGAGGTTCAGTGGTCAGATGGACTTGGAGCATTGATAGAGGCAAGAGCTGCAAATCGGGAGCCGAAGGATTGGGAAGGTATAGGGTGTGACCGAGAGGAGTTGAGAGAGTGCACTACATCAACCAGATTGTTAGAGTATCATGTTGAGGGCAGATTGGTCGTAGATGTACTGACACCAAGCCCCAATTTGTATCTTGTACTAGTGGATGATTGAGGGCCATTGTCCCTGGTACGAGAGCCCTAGACTGTTGTATTATATGTTGTTTAATATAACGAAGTTTGGTTGAAAATTGTAAAAAGTTGTCTATATTCTGTGCATGTGTGATTTACTGTTGTTTATATTCCATTGTGCAAATTAGTTCTGTTG
The DNA here is from genome assembly GCA_034641835.2 of Pinus albicaulis. NCBI lineage: Eukaryota > Viridiplantae > Streptophyta > Pinopsida > Pinales > Pinaceae > Pinus > Pinus albicaulis. The sequence continues at coordinate 835,778,412 of CM076576.1, forward strand.
AGATTCTTGGTTTGGTAATGTCAAAGATTTTAAGCTCTATCCTAGACCCAAGGTCGTGGTAAATCAACATATTCCCCCACTTGTCCACTACTTTCCTGATTCAAAGTTGGCTTCTTTGCATTTCATATTGATCGAAATTAAATTATTCTAAAATTGTTGAGCGTGTAGTGACCAATGTGCCAACTAGAAGATTAGAACCTTGATAAATGCGAGTTCCATACTGAACATTCCACATGGAAATTATTATCATAGCAACCAATTGCAAACTAATGTTCACCTATGAAATGTCCCATCAAATGCGTTAGGAACTTAAAGGGGTTGCCATAAGAAATGAGTAAATAATCAGAGTCCTTCATAGAAGGATTATATTTGGCTTATGCAAGAAAATGTTCAAGAGGAAAATAATCAGATTGCATCTCTTCATCACTATGTCAAAGCTTAGCTTTTTTTCCTCCAATAACAAGTAAAAACTTAATACCTTGCATTAATTTGGTCGTGTTTCAAGATTAAAGGAGAGGATTGATTGAGGGGAGGAGCCCCAAAGGCAACCCTTAGAATATAAGCTATGTAAAAGTAAATTTCAACCCTCTTGTAAGCATGGTTTTTAAACTTGGACTCAAACTTTGACTCAACCACCTATCAACTCGAGTTTCGACTCATAATTAGATTGACTTGGATTCAATGACTCGATTTAAAAAAAATACATCAAATAATTAAATTTAATGAAAAATTATCTTTAAGATTCCAAATCATGATTTCAAACAATTTAACTTATTAACTTCATAAGTAGCAATGGCTAAAAGTTAATCTATCATGTATTAGAAATTGACAAGTTGAATTTAGTTAATGTATTTTCAATGGGATGATAACGATATTAGTTGACAAACTCTCATTTCTTTATCAAGCAAGTAAATTGCATAAGATAGGCAACACCTACACAATGAGCATAGGGCAAAGAGAGAACAATTTAATTAATGTAGCAACTTCAAAAGTAGCAATTGCTAAAACTTAATCTATAATGTATTATAAACTGACAATTCAGGTAACTTATCCTTTGCATGATGATGAAGGTATTAGACGACAAACTTCTCATTTTTTATTTGAATGACTAAATTGCATAAGATTGACACATACTGCCACTGCATGAATATGATACATGTCATAACAAATGGAGGGTATATATTTTTTTCTTTTTTATTTATTTAAAGAAATCCTAAAATCGTCTTGAGTTTGTGTGTGGGGTTTTGAAGGTAACTCAGTTGGTCTAGTACATTATTGGTCGTTTCAGGCCAATTTATTGCCAAATCATCTCGGCCCACCAAGTTGAGTTAAAGGACAGTTTGAGTTGGTGGCGTGTCCACTTGGTCTGTTTGACTAGTTTTGGGTTGGACTATGCCGAGTTTTAGAACTATGCCTATACGTGATAGTGCTTGATCCATGACCATTTGGTACAAATAGTGGCTAGAGTATCATAGACATTCCCAATTATTGAGTAGTGTTAACTTTATGGCAATGACAGTGATGTGGCAAGCTTTTCAAAGTTATAACCACCATATCTTCTTCCATTGTCTTGTCAATTGATTTCAATTGACCTTTAGTATATTTGATTGTTAGCAAATGATTTGGCAATGAGTTAGAATCCTCCCCTTTTAAATTGAGAACAACATATTTTTAAGGAAAAATGATATATTTTTGTCTAAGGTTTCATGCAACTTTAGTAGGTTCTCCCACAACATATTTTTAAGGAAAAATGATATATTTTTGTCTAAGGTTTCATGCAACTTTAGTAGGTTCTCCCACATGACAAATGCATCAGTACCATCTTGAACTTCAGGAAGCATCTCATTCATTACTGAGAGCTTGATCTGTTGGAATAATGACTCATTTGTAAATATGTTATTTTGAGTAATAGATGTCTTGAGAGATTTTTGGAGTGATTAATGAGTGATTTGTGGAAATGATAGAGAGATTATAGGAGATGGCATACCTCTCCTCATGTATAAAATCTAAGAAATCGGATTCGTTGGATGGGGCTCAAGAATCCCGAATACGGTGTATTGGATACGATATGGAGGGATTCATACTGAAATCACCGGATTCGGCCGTATCGGTATAGGGTATGTCGAATCTCAATCGTACCATGTACGGATACGGTCGATCTCGTACAACCGGATTCGAGCAACCGAAAAGTTCGAGTTTGATTTATCAAAGTGTGATTTCTCTCATTGTTTCTCACTGATATTTGTTTGTGAAGTGAGCAAGGAGCAAGGGTTAGCAAGGAGAAAGGGAGTTTTTTCAAAGAGATTCGAGCATCCGGTAAGTGCACTGCCCCTCTATATTTTGCATTTAGTTTGCTGTTAGTGTTTGCGTGTGCATATGTTTTATATATTTGGTCATTTTTGTTTATTTTTTATAGTATTCATGGCTCAATCAAAGGCAGCAAGACAACGACAAAGAAAGGGGAAGAATGTCTCCATTGGAGATGCCCCTCCTGTCCCTGTTTCATCAGGGTCTGCAAGTATTCCATCTATTGGAAGTGGGGCTGCAACAACAGCTTAAAATGTGCAGGGAAAACAAACTCATGACCCCAAATACCCATTGTGGAAATATGTGACAAGAGAGGTAGGGCCAGGCAAAAAGGGAAAAGGAGGAGGAAATTGTTCATGGAAATTCAATATATGCAACGACCATTTCACTTCCACATATTTTCGTGTGAAAGCTCATTTGTTGGGTTTGCCAGGTTGTGGCATTCAACCTTGTACAACAATTGAATTGCCACAGAGGAAGGAATTGGAGAAAGAGCAATTTGTTGGTGCGGCAACTGTGGCATCAAAATCAAAACAAAACAAGAATGATGACCCCCTTCCATTCTTAAGGAAAAATAACAACAAGTTCCCTTTTGAGTGTTTTAGTAGGGGACAATCAACAGAGAGAAGAAAGGCAACTGTAGTTGGTCCAATGGACAAGATTTTTCAAAAAGAGAAGAGGGAAGAGCTTGATCTCACCATTGCATTTTTTTTCTATCAGAACTTCATATCCTTTAATGTTGCACGATCACCTCTATTTATTGAGATGTGTCGAGCTCTTAGTCATGGGGCTCCATTAGGGTATGTGCCTCTTGGGTCAGAGAAGCAAAGAACCACATTGTTGACAAAGGCAAAGAAAGAGGTGGACAAAATGCTTGTGCCTATTAAATCAGCATGGCCAACATTTGGGGTTAGCATTGTTTCTAATGGATGGACAGATCCAGCGCACTACCCACTCATCAACTTCATGGTGTCATCCTTGAATGGTCTAGTTTTCTTGAAATCAGTGGATGCACTTGGACAATACAAGGATGCACAATATATGGGTGAGCTGTTTATTAAAATTATTGAAGATGTAGGTGTTGATTATTGTGTGCAAATCATTAAAGATAATGCACGTGTTTGCAAGGCTACTGGCATGATTGTGGAAGCAAAATATCCACAAATAATTTGGGCACCTTGCATTGTCCATTCATTGAACTTGGCACTGACATCTATTGCCTCTGATGTGCTTTGGATTGGAGCCATTATTGCGGATGCATGGCATATCCGCAACATTGTACAAAACCATACAAATGCCCTCACTATCTACAAGGAGTGCACCAATCTATCATTGTTGAAGATTACAGATACACGGTTTGCCTCTTCATTCATCATGTTGAAGAGGTTGAGGGAGGTCAAGGCCTCTCTTGGGGCCATGGTTATTTCAGAGTTTTGGTCTTTGTGGAGAGACAGATCAAGCAACCTCAAAGAAAGTGAAAGACACAATGTTGGATGATCTATGGTGGGAGAAGGTAGATCTAGTTATTCAGATCATGGAGCCTATCATTTCCTGTCTTCGATTTGTAGATACAGACCAACCCATCCTAGGAGAGGTTTATGAGGGATGGGATTCCATGATTGAGTCTGTGAGGACCATTGGTTTATAGAGTTAGTGCCCAGAGTATGAGACATCACTAGAGGCCTTCTTCACCAGCATACAGGATATTCTTGTCAGCAGATGGGACAAGAATTGCACACCTTTACATTGTTTGGCTCACTCCTTGAACCCAAAATACTACAGCCATGAGTGGCTGAATGGTGGACCTTCCCGCAGATTCCCTCCTCACATGGATGGTGAAATTTCACAGGTGAGGAAAGATGCATTGAGGAGGATTTTTCAGGAGAGGGCATCCCTGGATGAGGTGGAGGATGCCTTTGCAGAGTTTTCCACTGGCACTGGGCGATTTGCAGGCTATGATGTGATTCGAGACAGGAGGGCTAAGAAGCTCTATTCTTGGTGGGCAACTCATGGGGCAACAAGCCCTCCTCTACAACAGTTAGCCATGAGGCTCCTCTCTCAGGTGACTTCATCCTCTTGTTGCGAGAGGAATTGGAGCACATATGGGAATTTGTATAGTGTGAAGAAGAGAAGGCTTGAGTAGTCTAGGGCAGAGACAATGGTGTATGTGCACACCAACCTTCGTCTCATCTACAGGCAGAGGGAGGATTGGTTGAAGGGAAAGACAAAGATATGGGATGTCTTTCCTGATGATATGGGTCTGGACAGTAGTGGTGAGTTGGCATTGGCCAACTTGGAGCTCAATGCGCCAGTGCTAGAGCCTGTCACATTTGATGATGCCGATACAGTAGAGGCGTCATCCTCCACACCAACAGATGCAGAGATGACAGAGGAGGAGAATGTAGCAGAGGAGAGCAGTGGTGAGCATGATGATTAGGATGAGGACAATGATGCTGATTATGATGATGAGGATTGATGACTCGTTGACTCTGACTCGTACTGGCTTCAGGCTTGTAGTTTTGTAGACTGTAGTTTTTTTGTATTTTCTATTTCTATGTGCCATTGGTAGTGTACTTATGTAACACATTTTGATTCTGATGACTTAATGAGAAAAATACAATATCTTATTATCTTGTCTTTCTGAGTAAAATTGACAATTGTATGATGTATCAATGTATCAAATTTCAATGTATCATGTATGCGTATCTAAGATCTTAAATCTATGTTTGAATCAATGAATTTGTGTATATATATATATATATATATATATATATATATATATATATATATATATATATATATAACGTATCGTATCCTGGAAGTTTCCTGTTCTGCAGGTCACTGTATCTCGAATCTGATTCTCGAATCCTTGTATCCATCGAATCCCGAATCCCTGTGTCAGGTGACTTGGATAAATATATGTTATTGATAAGGAAAATTGTGTGAACCTATGTGCATTATTGTAAAATTATTTTGTTCTGTCATTTGTTTTTGATGTTGTGTTTTCTTTCATTTGGTATCAGAGCCATTTCCTAGAGCCAAGGAGTTTGTGAAATGTGTGAGTGAGTTGGAGTGTTGAAGTCATGCTTGCATGGACGAATAATCTGCCTATACTAAGAAATCTACCTGCCATGGAGGAGAAGAGAATCTGCGTGAATCTAGTTTTGGAGCTGTAAAAACTTCTACGCGAAGCATTGGATGTTGATGTGCCTGTGTGCACAACTTCCTGGATGGGTGCCTCACTATATTCCTGTGTGTATCGCTCCGTATCTGCGTCGAAGATGAGTTTTGTGGAGCATTCTGCTTTGCCTGGAGACTTGTGCGTTGCATAGCATGCGAACCTGTGTATGTCTTTTTTCATTAGTTGAGCATGCTTGTCCGATGAATATTCATTGGGTTTGATTTGACTTGCACCATACTAACACGTGAAATGTTTCTCATGAATTTTTAAAATTAAAAGGTTCCTTATATCCTTTTCGTGTGTGAAATTTGAAAGGAGGCTTACATGGTATGCATTAAATAATACATATGAAGAGGAAAAACAGATTAAAGCTTCACGTGGATTTTTTTTAAAGCCATGCTTATGAAATGAGATGAAATTAGTGATGAGAGAGAAATGCAGAGAAGAGGCTTAGGTGAGAGAATTAGAGGAGGAGATTTTTTTTAAAGGGCATTTTTTTAATTAGAGGATTTTTTTTAAATGAATTTTAATTTTTGTTTTTTTTAATGTTGGCAAGAATGTGGGAAATTTTTTTGTAAAGATGTTTTCTCACAAGTGGTGTAAAAAAAGGTTATATTACCTTTTCTTTCATTAAGAAATATTGTACTCGTTGAGAAAATGTATTAAGAGAGGGAGTCTTGTTTAATCTTTGATAGAATTATGCTTGTTAGCTCTTCCTTGTACTCAAGCACTAATAAAAAGGATATTTTGTGGTGGTGGTGGAGTCCCAATTTTTGGGACATTTGGTTCTTGTCCTGGGTCGAAGTGGGACACATTGTGTTCTTTTGTGCATTTTATCTCTCTGTCTCTCTCTTACTCTTCTCAATGGCGACAAGCACTATCATGTTGCCTAAACTTGTTGGCACAAACTATTTTTATTGGAGCAAACACATGCAACCTATATTCATCACTAAAGATTTATGGGAACTTGTAATTGATGGATACACTATGCCTTCTCCTAATGAATTCAAAGCATTAATTGATGATGAAAATAAATCTCTAAAAGACCTTATTAAGAAGGATAATGAAGCACTATTGAAGAATCTATATTTCTAGGAATCAATGGTTTAGTCTCATCTAAGGAAGCATGGTGGGATATCTTATACAAACACATGAAGGTGTGGTTGTAGCTAAATTGAAAACATTAAGGAGGAATTTTGAAAATGCCCATATGCAAAGTAATGAATCCATTCATGATTACATCACAAAAATGCAAGATCTTGTTAATCAGATGAGGTCATTATTTTAAGATGTTCCAGAAAGAAGGCTAATTGTGAAAAATTTAATAAGTGTTCTTCCCAAGTTTCAGATGGTCACCACTAGTATAATGGCCTCCAAAGACTTAAATCCAATGAAAATTGATAAATTAAGTGGATTCTTGTTAATTGTTGAAGAAAATCAACCATTTGAGCAAACAAAACATGCATTTTCTGCAAAGCATAGAGGAAGAGGAAGGAGCAGGGGTCAATATCAAAATCAAAATCAAAATAGAAAACAACAAAGTTCACAAGGGAATGCATCTTCTTCAAGAGGCAGAGGAAGGAATCCTAGTCAGTTCAGAGAAAGAGGCAGAGATGGATCTCGCGGAAGAATACAAGGAAGGGATGGAGGCAGAAATGGAGGACCACAATGTTATTATCACCAAAGATTTGGCCATCTTGAAAGAGATTGTTATGCAAAAATGCAAGATATGGAGCATAATGGAGTCAAAATAGTTGTTGAAGAAACTAGGAATGAGAAGTTATTCATCTCAAGTTTGATGGCAGATAGTGAAGAAAGTGAAGCATGGTATATTGATTCAGGATGTTCAACTCATACGACTTCTCAAGAGGATATGTTTACCAAAATTAATGACATTTATTCTGGTAAAGTCATATTTGGTGATGATAGTGTTTCTGAAGTAAAAGGGAAAGACACAATTGCAATACCAACATTGCATGGAAAGAAGTTAATTGAGGACACTTTTGTTGACACCAACATTGAAGAAGAGCCTACTTTCTGCAGGACAGATGATGGAGAGACACTACAAGTTAGTGTTTGATAATAAAGAGTGTTTAATCATGGATAAGTTGAATCAAAATGTAGTTGTAGCAATAGGCGGAATGACTGAAGATAGAATTTTCAAGTTCTCTTTTGATTCAAGTAATTCAAAAAGTTTGAAAGCGACAAAGGAAGCAAATAGTAAGCTTGACACTTAAGGACGGGACATTTGAATTTTCAGAGTTTGGTGTTGCTGAGAAAGCAGTTTATGGTGAATGGTCTTCCTTATATTATGTTGGATGATGAAGTGTGTGGAAGGGTGTATTTTGGAAAATAACACAGGGAAAGTTTCTCAAATAGAGCATGGAAGGTCAAAGAATGTCTAGCGTTGGTGCATTTAGATTTGTGTGGTCAAATGGAGATCGTGTCTCTTGGAAAGGCACACCTATTATCTCACTTTCATTGATGATTGTTCCAAGAAGACTTAGGTGAATTTTTTGCAAGAGAAGTTTGAAGTATTCTCTTATTTCCTTGAGTTAAAGGCTTTGGTTGAAAAACAAAGTGGTTTGAAAACTCTCACCCTAAGAACAAATAATGGGGGAGAATATAAGTCAAATGAATTTTTGAATTATTGCAGGAAGAATGGAGTAAAGCGAGAGTTTACCAAATCATACTCTCCTCAACAAAACGGTGTTACAAAGAGGACAAACAAGACCATAGTTGAAATGGCTAGGAGCATGTTAAAAACTATGTCTCCTGGAAATGAGTTTTGGGCTGAAGCAGTACACACAACAATATTCACTTGACAAAGGTAGTGTTGAATTTGGCTCCAGAAGAAGCATGGTCAGGATAAAAACCAAGTGTTGCACATATGAAAGTTTTTGGTTGTAGTTGTACAACATATGCACATGTTCTTAAGGAAAAGAGGAAGAAATTGGATGATAAGAGCGTGAAGTGCATCTTTATTGGATACAATACTAAAACAATAAGTTCTAGGTTGTTTGATTTTGAAGCAAAGAAGGTGCTAATAAGCAAAGATGTTGTGTTTGATGAGCAGGGAATCTATCAGCTAGATTAGGTACAGTTTGAATTGAGGAAAGATGCAGTGAATATTGATGATGAATCAAATTCCAAGTTAATAAATATAGATGAATTTAAGAAGAAGCCTAAGTGGCTTGAAAGGGGTCATTCAGAAAGCAATATGTTGGATATAAATTTTGAAAGAAGGGTTACTAGATCTCAAATTTCTCTAGTAAATTATGCACTTATGGGACAAGTAATGAAAATGGATGAACCACAAAATTATTTAGAATCATCAAGGAAGAAAGAATGGAATGAAGCTATGGAAGCAGAATTGAATGCCTTGGTGAAAAATGATACATGGGACTTCGTCAAATTACCAAAGGAAAAAAATGTAATTGACACTAAGTGGGTTTATAAAACCAGGTATAAATTAGATGGCACAATTGATAAGTACAAGGCTTGTTTAGTTGGAAAGGGAGATGCACAAAAGAAGGAATTGATTATACTGAGACATTTGCCTCAGTGACAAAGTTGGATACAATCAAGATGGTTCTTACATTAGCTGCACAATACAAATGGCCAAATTTTCAAATGGATACTAAATGAACTTTTTTGAATGGTTATGTGGATGAAGAAATTTATGAGCAGCAGCGTGAGGGTTTTGAAGTGCCAAGAAAAGAAGATTATGTTCATAAGAATGCCTTATATGGTCTTAATCAAGCGCCAAGGGCATGGTATTCAAGAATTGATAAATATTTTTGGGATCATGGCTTAGTTAAAAGTTTATCTGAGCCCAATCTCTATATATATTTCAATCAGGACAGGACATTCTGATAGTTGTCTTATATGTTGATGATTTGATCTACACAAGGAACAATGATGAACTATTTCAAAGATATAAGTCACATGATTTCTGAGTTTGAGATGACCGACCTTCCTGAGTTGCATTACTTCTTGGATATTGAAGTTTGGCAGAAAGAAGATGGTATTCTCATGTCACAAACCAAGTATACTTGGGACATTTTGAAGAAGTTCAGAATGTTGAGTTGCAAGCCAGCAACAACTCCCTTGGAACTTGGGTTGAAGTTATATGGACACGATGACTCTAATTCAGTTGATGTTACCTTGTATCGTCAATTGGTTGGAAGTTTGGTCTACTTATATACAACTCGATCAAATATTTCATTTGCAGTCAGTATGATATCGAGATTTATGGCAGAACCGAAGGAATTGCATTTGAAAGCAACAAAGACGATATTGAGATATCTGCGTGGAATAGTTGGTTATGGGTTGGTATACAGGTCTATAGAAGATTTCAGGCTTATTGGTTATACAGATTCAGATTGGGCTGGATGCATGGATGACAGGAAATCAACTTCAGTGTATTCATTCAGCATGGGTTCAACAGTATTTGCTTTGAGTACTAACAAGCAACCTGCAATTTCTCTCTCCACTGCAGAGGTGGAGTATAAAGCAGCAGCGACAACAACATGTGAAACAGTTTGGTTGAGAAGTCTTAGAGGATCTACCTGCGCAATAAGACCAACCCACTCAGTTGATATGTGATAATCAAAGTGCTATTCAATGACCAAGAATCCAATTTTTCATAGGAAGACCAAGCATTTTGATATTCAGTATCATTTTGTTCAAGATTTGGTTCAGCAAGGAGTGATCGAGATTGGGTATTGCAGAACAGATGAACAGGTAGCTGATATATTCACCAAAGCACTCTCTAAGGAAAAGTTCTGCAAATTTAGAGATGATCTTGGATTTTTTCCAAATGATCATTATGGGGGAGAAATGTTGGAATACTTTCTCATTTGTAAATATGTTATTCTGAGTAATAAATGCCTTGAGAGGTCTATAGAGTGATTTGAGGAATGATTAATGAGTGATTTGTGGAGTGACCGATGAGAGATTTGTGGAAGTGATTGAGAGATTATAGGAGATGGATGACCTCTCATGTATAAATATATGCTATTGATAATGAAAATTGTTTGAGCCTGTATGCATTATTGTCAAATTATTTTGCTCTGCCATTTGTTTTTGCTGGTGTGTTTTCTTTCAAGATCAACATCACAGCCTCTGCATTCTTTGCATCATATTTTGTCTAAGGTTTCATGCAACTTCAGTAGGTTCCTGACATGACAAATGCATCAGTGCACATCTTGAAGTTCAGGAAGCATCTTATTCATTACTGAGTGCTTGATCAACATCACAGTCTCTGCATTCTTTGCATGATATTTTTCTTGGGCATCTACTTGGTGTCATTCCAGATTTCTTTTCCCAAGACAAGCCTGCCAAAACATCCATATTCAAATATAGCAATCATCTTTTACTTCATTTAAAATTATGGCTATTAAACTTTTTGTTTTCAGTCAACATTATATGGACTAAACTGGCCATTTTTGTGGGGTTTAAAAAATTTCTGTTCTGTGCCCAAAAAATCAGAAAACAATTCTTCTTTTCTATCACTTCGAAGAACTTGGCTTTTAATTTGTGAATACAGATGCATCTCTTCAAAATTAATGTGTGAATACAGCGTAAATGTTGAACAATCATAAAACTTGAGTGTTTGAATTCTCCACAGATAGACCGTCTCACGATGATCCAAATCTAACATGCAGATTACTTATTCGATGACAACGTTGCACGGATTCTTTTGAAGTGCCCTTCAAATTTCCACATTAAAAGTTTGCGCTGAATGATCACTTAATACTTTGAAAACAGTGGCTTGATTGCTGAAATGGTGGCAGCTTCTTTTAATTTGACAGGGTTTGATTTCTATGTGGTGACGGTTTATTGTGGTGTCTCATTTCCATGGTGCACCTCCACTTTTAAACTCTTCTCACACAGGGACTTCACTTAAAATTGTTTTTGGCAACTTCAGGTTCAGGTTCACATAACTCCATTTTCTCTTAGTAATTGGTCTTTCTATTCGGTGGGTCATTCCACAAGAGTGGTGGCTTTTAAGTTATCTTTGTGTAGTAGCGGCTCACACTACAACGAAGACTTTGCTTTGTTTGTTAATCACTCACACTACATTGACTTGCTTTTCCAATCTCTTTTTGTTTGGCGACTACTTAGAACAACAGCTTAACAAACCTTGATACAGTGGCTACGTAGTTACTTGAAATAATTATGGCGGGTCTCTATACACAAACTCGACAAACATATATCTGACCACAACCCTTTATGAAGGATAACCACAAGTGTCACTTTTGTGGCACTCCCATGATCCTTTTCCTTTCTTTTACTACAGCTTCCATGATCCTTGACAACTGCTCCAGGGATTGGGATTCCGGTATCATATTTTGGGTGGCTTGCCCCTTTTTAGTTTTTTTTATTCTTTTCTTAATTAATTTCTTATTAAATCTTCTGTTGCGTATGCGAGTAGTTCATCAGTGACTTCTCTAGTTACGACTGTCAGTTGGCTCCTCCACCCGCTTTCATCTTCTTCCCTCACCTTGGCTTTGATACCATGTGAGATTTTATACTCATGCCTGGACGAGAAAACAGATGAAAGAGAAAATCTGGATTGATTCATATATTAGATGATGCAATGTATTATTACATAGCAGGAGAGTGGAGTACATTACATAACTCTTGAATACCTAAATACCTAACTGTTAATGATTACTTAAATGCCCCATAATTACACAAACGATAACTTTAGTAGTGAGCATTTATTTTTAGTTTATGTCCCCAGTTCTAAATTTGAACATTGTCTCCAACATTTTCCGGGTCGAAGTTTATTGTTGTCAGTGTTTTCCAATAATTTCCTATATTTTCTGCTATATTTCCAATTAGTTTCTTTCTGAATCTTCAGTGATACATTCCCTGAAATAATATTTTGCCCAGATTGTGTGACTATTTCTCTCTCACATTGTCTCAAAATGGTATCGATAGCTTTCTCTCTCTAGCTTTTTTACACAAATTGAAGGACCCATATTACCTTAATCTCTGTGTCTGTATATCTTGTTGGTAGTGAGCGATGTAGTTGCCTTTTCACTTGTCAGAAAAACATAAGTACTCCATTGTGAGGAGCCCAGGATCATGCCAGTTACGTGAAATGTTGGCCACTGTTATTGCTGTACTAAATAGTTTACAAATCTGTTCAATTTTATATTCGTGTATATTATTAAGTTTTCCATTAAATTCTAACTTCAGAATGACAGGTTGCTGAACGAGCTCTCTTCTTGTGGAACAATGACCATATAGTCAGCTTGATAGCTCAAAATCGAAGTGTTCTTCTTCCACTCATTTATGAAGCTTTGGAGAAGAATACACAGAGTCATTGGAACCAGACAGTTCATGGTCTGACATTGAATGTGAGAAAGATGTTCATGGAAATGGATAGTGACCTTTTTCATGAATGTCGGCGCATATTTCAAGAGAAGCAAGCAAAAGTGAAAGAAAATGAAGAAAAACGTGAACTGATCTGGAAACGTTTGGAAGAAGTTGCGGAGTCCAAAAATGGAAGCAAAGAATCCTTGCCAGCCATTCAGGCATTAAAGATTTGAGGGTCAGATTTAACCAGCTTTAAATGAGCAAATTGATAGTTACCCTGATAAAGGGAACCCTTTAAAGTTGGTGAGATTTTTATAGGGACTTTGTTGTAAACCTTAGTATGTTCAATATCTATGGAAGTCCAGAGAGAGCAGACCTGGAGGCATGTGCTCTTCTTAAGATTGTCTTGTGAAAGAAAAGTGGATGGGCTGTTGTAATTTGAAGGAGTGGAAGGTTATGATCAGCTTGGCTTGTTGTCCAAGTGAAGGAGAATGTAATGTATCAATCTTGTCGTGTTCAGGTATGAATGAATTTCCATCACTGATTTTAAAGTATTGGTTGCAGTGTTCAAATTTGCCATTTCGGAATTTTTGTGCTATTATGATTATTATGGATGTTGCAAAGCAGATTATTGATTCTCTTTTTGCCATGCCCACTGCATGGAGCTAGGAATAAATCCATGACCCCAATTGCTAGTAGCTTCTGTAGGTATATTGTTATAATGTCTAATTCTGAAGCTTTTTTCATAACTCTGTTGGACATTTCTCCAATAATGAATGCTTCTAGTTTTTCTATTGACAATTATTGGGTCTTATAGAATGATCATTTAAAATCTTTCTTGAGGTACTGGAAATATGGTTGCAAGTGGTCATGTGTTTAACATTTAGGGTACATTTTGCTAGCTCTTAATAGTAAATTATATTGATAATGTAGCTATTTGGTGGTAAAATATAAGATCAAGAGAGATTTTCCAGTGTTGTTATTTGGGTAGCAAAGTTTGAGATGACGAGAGTTTTCCCACAGATAAAATTTATCCCTTAGTTTCTTTTATGGTTCACTGCTTGGCTATGCTTGCAGTTTCTTTGTATAAATGTTCTTTTGGAAAATATGCTATTCTCTGCATTACAGAGAATATAAGTGGTTTGCTGCCTGTTACTTATGAATTTTCCTTTTATTTTCACAAATTTCTATACCTTTAATGATAAAGTCTCAGGAGAGAATTCCAGTGGCCAGTTACATGTTGGTATTTTCATGCACAACGTTATATATTGAAATTCAGGTTTAACTGGTATATGTGTAAACATAGGAGATAACTGGTATAGATTTGGAACATTTACCAGTTTTTATAGACTAAGAAAATGTTAGGTTATCAAATCAACTTTGAATAGATTGCAGTTAATCGTATTGCTAATATTAATTGACCCTGCAATGCCAAATATTATTGGAGCTATTTGAGACCTGTGTTGATTTTGCATAGCTAGCAAAGTGCATACATATAGATATAATAAGTCTTGTGCAGTTCTAAAAACAAGAAAAGCTAGGGTCAAGCGTATTTGTAGGATACCTAAGGATGCACCACCAGGATTGTTAAGCCCTAGACAAGCCCCATGCTAACCCTAAAACTTCTTATTAAGCCCTAGATATGGAGTTATTACATTTCTATTGTTATATTGTTATGTAGACCATAATTCTTCATTACACCCTTTCATTTTGATTGTACCCTGTGTCTCCTATATATACCAAGGAGACCTAATCTTAGGACCATCATATCTTTTCTTGTATTATATTCATTGTAAAATGTGGTTCCACCTTCGAAGTGAATTGTATTGATGGACTTCTTTAAGGCACATGGTTCATAACAAAGATTCCAGGATGGTGTGTGGTGGGACTTTTGGTGAGGGTATACAGCCTTTTGTTAGAAAGACTAGTTACATCTAGTGTTGCAAATATCGAAATTGGTAAAAAATACAGTGAGGGTATTGACCTCGGGACATTGGAAACATTGGCAAACTGTTGTAAGCATTAAAAAATACAAATTATATATATATATTCATTGTAAAATGTGGTTCCACCTTCGAAGTGAATTGTATTGATGGACTTCTTTAAGGCACATGGTTCATAACAAAGATTCCAGGATGGTGTGTGGTGGGACTTTTGGTGAGGGTATACAGCCTTTTGTTAGAAAGACTAGTTACATCTAGTGTTGCAAATATCGAAATTGGTAAAAAATACAGTGAGGGTATTGACCTCGGGACATTGGAAACATTGGCAAACTGTTGTAAGCATTAAAAAATACAAATTATATATATATATATATATATATATATATATATATATATATATATATATATATATATATATATAAGGAAAATGCAAACTAACAACATCATAAAATAATCACGTTGCCACATAAATATGAAAAAAGATTGGTATATAAGATGCCTAATAATACATCAAACATTAACTGTTGAACCTGATAGTTATCCAGTAAAGACTCAAAACTGAATTCACAATACAAAAGTTACATCAAATATATAATAAATGTATCTCATAATCAGGAGTCAACTACAATGATCAATCTCCTCCCATAGAAGTGCCAAGGCTACAAATCTAGATCACCCCCAACGCTCCCCTCGCGAAATGCAAGTGATCATGGCGAACTCCTCCTCATCGATCCTTGCAAATGTTGGAAAGTGTAACTAGGTTCGGTCTTCATATTGACTATTTAATTATGTATTTATGTAATGAAGAAAACAAAGATAATAAAGTGTATTTTTGTTAAGCTTGCTTCATGGGTTTCATGAGCAAGGATTTTTATTATTGGACAAAGACTTCTTCTTGATGTCTTTTAGGGATTTGTCATATTGTCATAAATGTATATATTAGAGTCATGTATATGAAGCAATGCTACACTTGTAAATAGTCAAAGAAACAATGTAAACACCCTTGTCACCTTGCTGGAATACTCCTTGGAGAAGTCAACCTCATAGCAGTTGGACAAGTCGGCTCAAAGGTCAGTCACACCTATTCATACACAGGTCGGCTTATTACAGGTCGAAACAACTATTTATACCCTATATATATTGCACAGAACAGAGGAAAGTACAGTTCAGATCATTTGAGATTTTCGGACATGCATTGCAGGAATAAGGTTTGTAATTTGGCACGGAATAGACAACAAAGAAAGGTGTAGTCACAATGAAATAAAGGAAATGCTATATATCACCGTATTGGGTCTGCAATAAATAAAAGGAGGCTGAGACTTATTCTGTGAAGGTAAAAGTCTGCAATACAGTTTTGAAGAAATAAGGAGGCCGAGACCTACCTCAATGAACGAAAAGAGTTTGTCATCCATGCGTATCATAGTGCAAAAGGAGGAGACATAGCGTAGAGGAGTATCATTGATCAAAGATAGAAGTATGATATATCTGGTTTGGGACAACAACATATTTTTGAAGAAGGTAAAATTAAGAAAAAGGTTATCACAATAATAAGAAGGGATCTCAGAGTTAAGCATATTAAAGACCAAGAAGGAGCTATGAGGAGACTAAGAAGAAGTACATTAATCAAGGATATTTGTCAAGGGGCCGATCTTATGTATATATTTATTTGGACGAGTTTATGCAGGGCTGCCTATCATGTGGAAGGATGTAAGATACTTGGGAGATGGTCAGAAGGAAAGTAACATGGCATAAAGGTGGACAATATGAGAAAGACTAATGAATCACTTTCTGATGGTTGGCATGACTCGTGGATGAAAGTGATGGATGATCTGTGCCCTATG
This sequence comes from Pinus albicaulis, assembly GCA_034641835.2. Lineage (NCBI taxonomy): Eukaryota > Viridiplantae > Streptophyta > Pinopsida > Pinales > Pinaceae > Pinus > Pinus albicaulis. The sequence goes on from CM076576.1 coordinate 835,795,016, forward strand.
AAGCCAAAAGTTGAAGATTCCTCAATATCGAAATCGATGACATCGAGGGGAGGAATTCTTAATGAGCAGCAAGGTGTCTCACCATTGCTGCTGCAAGTCCCTGGTTGAGAGGGATCCTGGTGGTAAGTTTCTTATTTGGAAGAAACTTGAAGCATGTCCTTCTTTATTTAAGAGGGAGTGACGTATATGATTCTCTAATTCATGTGTCATGCACTAGACCAGGACTAACAACCGTAAGTCTCAGTGAAGGCCATGAGGAGGGAATGGATAGACACATCATTCTGGTCTTCACTTGGGAAGACAGAATGGAGGGTTGGGTAATCATCTGGCATTTGATACTCTTTGAGAATGAGATAGGGCATTCAAGATAAGAGTAGTCGGGGACTGATATTCTTTGAGGGCTGGCTACCCAAGAGAAGAATAGTCGAAGAATTTCATACTTTGGGAACACCTGGGTGGAGTATGTACCTTGGAGAGACAATGACTATGGTGTATATAAGTCATGTGTCTCTCCAGCATTATAGCCATTGCCTCGTTGAGAGATGGGAATGTTAGTCAAGGCCTTGCATTATGACAATGCTGGTTGTTATGATGCTATAGAGATGCGATTACCAATCTGATTCTTCTTATGAGATTCTTCAGATTGAAAGTAACCATGTACCATTATGAATACCTCCCTGGTTAAGAGGGAGTGTTGGAAAGTGTAATTAGGTTTGGTCTCCTATTGACTCTGTAATTATGTATTTATGTAATGAAGAAGACAAGGATAATAAAATGTATTATTGTTAAGCTTGCTTCATGGTTTTCATGAGGAAGGTATTTTATTATAGGTCAAAGGCTTCTTCTTGATGTCTTTTAGGGATTTGTCATTTTGTCATAAATGTATAAATTAGAGTCATGTATATGAAGCAATGCTACATTGGTAAATAGTCAAAGAAACAGTGTAGACACCCTTGTCACCTTGCTGGAATACTCCTTGCAGAAGTTGACCTCATAACAGTTGGACAAGTTGGCTCAATGGTCAGTCACACCTATTCATACATAGGTCGGCTTATTACAGGTGGAAACAACTATCTATACACTATATATACTGCACAAAACAGAGGGAATTACAGTTTGGATCATCTGAGATTTTCGGACATGTATTGCAGGAATAAGGTTTGTAATTTGGCACGGAATAGACAACAAACACAAGTGTAGTCACAACAAAGTAAAGGAAACATTATATATCACTGTATTGGGTCTGCAATAAAGAAAAGGAGGAGGTCGAGCCTTATTCTGTGAAGGGAAAAGTCTGCAATACAGTTTTGAAGAAATGAGGAGGCCAAGACCTGCCTCAGTGAAAGAAAAGAGTTTGTCATCCATGCGTATCACAGTGCAAAAGGAGGAGGAGACATAGCGTAGAGAAGGAGTATCGTTGATCAAAGATAGAAGTATGATATCTTTGGTTTGGGACAACAACATATGTCCGAAGAAGGTAAAACTAAGAAAAAGGTAATCACAATAATAAGAAGGGATCTCAGTGTTAAGCATATTAAAGACCGAGAAGGAGCTTTGAGGAGACTAAGAAGAAGTACATTAATCAAGAATATTTGACAAGGGACCGAGCTTCCCTTGTGCAAGTGCGAAACGGTGCAGAAAGGAATGCTATCGTAAGGAGCCAAAGAAGAGCAGGTGACAAGGGTGTTGGAGGCATTCTAAGGTCAGGGGTTTGAATCATGGTCATGGTACTTGTCATCTGAAAGTCTATAAGGAGAATTACTTCCGTGTTTTCCTCTCCCAGAGGGAGCGGTTTTGGCCCTGGCTTGAATAGCCTAAATTTGTGTCTCTTGTGTTTTGATAATTAACTTGATGAAAGACCTAATAACCTAACGAAAGAGAAGACATAACTAAGAAGAGTAAGCTCACAAGTAATTATCAAAGTAGAGAATTGAATTAAACTTTGCCTTACCTAATTCTCTACACTAGATACAACCTGCGGATCATGCTTCTCGTCTTTGTCTCTCTTCTTGAGAGGACACTGTGTAGCGTAATGTCCTATCTCGCCACTCCAGAGGCACTTGATCTTTGATATGTCTTTATCACGTATTCTTTGCTCATGCTGCCCTCAAGTTGGCACTTGAGTAAGTCCCTCCTTATCTCTTCCTATTGAAGAGCTGCCCACATTGCCTCCCAGTCCAACAAATATTCTCTGTCCAGGATGCTGTGGACAAAGACTTGATAGTCTTCAGCCACTGAGTTGAGGGCCAATATGACCATCTCTGTGGCCTGAGGAGCTGCTCCTACAGCTGCCAGCTGATCTCATTTCTCTTGAAGTCTAAACAGGAACGGATCAATGTGCTCACCCTTCTACATCCTTGTAGTCCACAATTTCTCCTCCAAGAACATCTTCTGCTTCTCGAAATATCCTTGATATAGCTTCTCCAGGGCCTGCTACATTTCTCTAGCAGTCCCTTTCCTAGTGATGTGACACACGACATGATCCGTCACTTTGTTGAGGTTCAAGCGCTTTGCCTTTGCCATATCTTTCTTGTATTCTTTTAGTGGATCTGCATCTACTGGTAAAACTACCACACCATCGATGAAGGGTTTGAGATCATGTTCATCCAACAAGCATCTTAATCTTGCTTACTAGATCACATAGTTGGAGGCTCCCTCCAACCGATCTTGATCTCTCAGCCTACTTGCTGCCATCTCTGTCGATTGAAAAATAAATAGAACCAACTCCTTCTCTCTCCTCTGCGCAATTGTTGGCCTGTCGTACGCACTCCTCGCAGGAGATATTAGATCTGCCTCACAATGCTGTTGCTTAACTATCTAGAACTAGAACTCCCTAGCTAGGAATCCTCTAAGGAAGGAAATCCCCCACACACTGTCGATCTGCTGCCTCTAACCCTCTGTGTAGCTGGCTCTACGCACTCCCTTGTGGAGCAAGCCAAATAATTCACGAACTCTGTTGCTTCTGCACGGGAAATCAAAGTTTATTTGGCATGAAACTCTCTGAGGTCAGAAATCCCCAAAATGTCTTTAGCTACTCTCTTTTGACGCCTTCTGCAGCAACAATCACTGCTTTACAGAAAAATGCGTCCCTCCAGCTGCTGATTTGCGCTGAAACTGCTGTGCTGCTCCGTCTGCCTCAAACAAACTGCAATATGGAAAATCGTACCTCTCTTGTCGGCTCACTTAGGAGATTTCCTTGCAACAACTAGCCCTCCTGGCTTGGACTGTGCAATCACCTGGGTGATCGATCTGCTGCTTACACAGCTCTTTGTTCCCCGACTTCTCCTTCAACGCTGGATCTACTTGATCTGTTCTTTTGCTCCTCCTGCACTCAGCTTAAACAAGCTCTGGTACCATGTGAAAATTCGTATTAATCGGAATCCTACCTCAACACTGATGAGAAATCTCCTATCTGTTAATTCCTTTTAACAAATTATTTACTGTTTTCTATTGTTAACAACGAAATCTCATACACTGCAACCTTCTCAAATTAACTGCAGATAAAATACAAGTGTGAAAACAAAATATGAACAATAGTAAATCATAGACACATTTGACACCGTTGTTTTTGGACCAATAGTCATGCTAATCTGCTTTCTGTGGAGGCAAATATCACCCGTGTATGTTTGTGCTTGTGTGTAGGAGCTCAGATCTAGGATTTGGAGCAGGATCTCCAGGTAGGAGTAGATCTTCTAGCTAGGAAAGTGGTTTGAAAACTACATCAACCTGCGGGGGTTTTAGGTACGGTCAAATTTCCTTTTGTTTCCGTCATTTACATGTTGGCTATGGCATTGTAACTAGGAATTTAGTTTGGTCATTCCGTCCACTGTCTGATAGATCTTGAGGCGAGATCTGTGGAGCAACAACTCCTTTTTGTGTGTGATTTTGGGGCTAAAAAGCACCCAACATGTAGACTTCGAAGTAGAGAGAGCCCTGGAGGTGCGAGTGCTTTATAAGTTGCAACTTGCAGTACGTAACCAGACAACATTGGCAAGCCCTTCACTGCTTTTGCGCAGTCTTTGCGTCACTTTGCGTGGGGATTGCTAGCTTATGCGTTATGGCTCTTCTGCTGGCTTGATTTGACCGTCTTGCCCCTTTCAGTCTCATACCCTAGCTTTCTGGCACTGGATCTAACTGATCCTCAGCTGAATCACAAATTTCCTCTAGGCTACTCGTTGCCTCTGTTGGCTCTACGTAGCTGCTACGCTGCCTCTCTGCGTACTGCTCTCTATCTTCTCTGCTATGTATTCTCCAGCTCAAGAAATCTTCCAACTAGAAATTATCTCTGCCCCTCTCTGCAAGAATCTTCTCGATCGATCTTCTCTTTGAGCACTGCTCACTAAAGAATTTTGGTCTCTTGATCCTTCAGTGTGTCTTTCAAATGACCCTTTAAGTCCTTATAATCTTCTCGTTGAGACTTCAACGATCGAGATTCATTCGTTATTCAACGACTAAGATTAATTTTTGACTTGATGTTCGTCTTCTCTAGAAGATTCACACTCTGTTTTATTAATACCCTTTAATTATTTTATTTTTCTAAGTTCAGACTTAGGGTCCCTTCAAAAATAATTAATTATTTTAATAAAACACATTTTGAGTGGAATTTTCACAAATGATTTCTAGGTTCTTTGAAATACATGTGCCTAAGCCTCCTTGCAAATTTTGAGACTTAGAGCACATTTGATGCTACCCAAATCAACACAGGTCACTGTTAATCTTGGCATAACAGGCCTTGGAGGCCTGTTTGAGTCCACCCAGAATAATGTCACCTTGATCGTTCCATAGGGTTTGAATGGAAAATTGCGATGTAAATGTATAATCCTCAATGTTTAATTGTAAATTGGTTATGTTATAATGTTTTTTGTTAAAACAATCAACTTTTTCGATTATATTTGATTCAGGATTCACTAATTGATTTGCAATTCTTTGGATTATATAATTTTTATCTTTGTTTGGAGAAATAGCAATAGTAATATCTTTTCCTGCCATAGACCCTTTAATTCTAAATAGTTCCTTACATAGTTGACTGAGGTTTCCAAAATTCTCCCTTTTATTATTTTTGAATTAGGCTCCATTTTTTTCTTGCCAGTGATTGATTCCTTTTTGCTTCCAACTTGGTACTTATAGCTTTACGTATTGTTTTTTTATATGTACTCATTTTTAATACTTCTTACAATATTTTTTTAATAGTTTTTTTCCCTTTTCGCCTTATATTTACACACACACACACACACACACACACACACACACACACATATTCTATAAAAAGTACTTCTATAAAAATATTCAAAGCCTTTAAAATTTTTTTCGCACACTTATATTTTGACCTTTTTAATATCTTTTTTTTTTTAATTGTTATTTTTTAAATACCAATTAGTGTCCTTTTTATGTCTCTATCCACCAAGCAATAATAAGCTTCAATGCTCCAATGGCACTTTAACTTATCAACAAATAAAATGTTATAGTTTTCTTAATGAAGAAACTTTGGATTTAGTTTGATATGTAACAAATTGACGATGGAGTACGACGTAACTGTCCAGGGAATGAAACACAACTGCAAAGGTGATTGAATGCGAATGCAATGTACGAATGAGGGGAAAAAACAGATAGGAAGAAGTGGGATGGTTGTCATAGCACGTAGACAATTGCGAGTTGTGACATAGGAGTGGCTAGGGACGACTGAACAAAATCGATGTATCGCGATGGTTGAGAAGAAAATAAGACGATGAAATGGATAACGATGGGAAATAGTTGACAAGAAAACAACAAATCGTCGGGTAGTGAAATGAAATCACAATGGTGATGTAATTAGGTGGCGACAACAACAGTATGTGGATGCGACATTGTGTACTGTACGACATTGGTAGAGGAGACCGTGCTGGGTTGCACATCAGGTATTTTTATTAGTTTTTGATTTTTTAATTATTTTTTTCTTTGACCCTTTTTTATATTATTTTTGACCTTTTTCTTTTTAATATTGATAATTTTTTTTGTTAAATTTATTTATTTAATTTAATTTAGTTTATTTTCTGTAGCATTTTTTATAACCTTTTTTAATTTTTTCTTTTCTTTTATGGCCAAAGGCCAATTGGCGAATCCAGTAGAATAGAAAATCTCCAAACTCGTGTAGTGAAACGTTCGAATCACGACAACAACACAAATGACGAAGTTCAATGGCCAAAGGTCGAATTAGATTGGCTCTATGCAGTGGTTAAGTGGCCAAAGGATCAAACAACTCTGATATGATGTAACGAACAAAGTTCATATACTCAGAGGAATGCTCTAATACCAGTGTAACGAATAAGGTTCATATACTTCAACAATAATCTTCAGAATACTTCGAAGACAAAGACATCCATTGTAGGACAAGTAATTATATATTGAATAGTATATAAAAGAATTTATGAGATGGTTACAAATGAGGGTGAGGGCCTGCTTATATATCTTAGGCAGGTGTCCCTTTAACATACCTCTTCACTAACTAATCACTAATTAATCATTATTTATAATGTGTTATTATTATTTATATTTACATTATTTATATGTATAATTTATTCATAACACTTGGCGCAATCTCCCAGACATCATTTTTCATGATGGAGTTGTGCTCCTCCACCATAGCATCTTTGCACACTTGCTGGCTGGTTGCTTCCTCAAAAGTTGGAAGGCTTTGAGTGTATGATGCTGGTAATGAAATCCGTGTATGTCGGAAACTTTTGCGGAGGTCTATTCTCCTTGAAAGTGGTCTCGAGAGGCTCAACATGCTCTTGAGCATCTTGCAAGGTTTGCTCCGCCCACATGTGTCTTGTGACTGATCTCGAAGGTGCTCATTGCTCCTGCTACACTGAAGGCTAACTATCTCTGCTACTGAAGTCTTTGCTCTTGGTCCCTACTTTGGTTCCTCCACCTAAGGCCCCTCTGCAATTGTTGGTAAGTCCTCAACTTTCCTAGATGCCAAGTTGTCCTTGAACTTGACATCTCAGTTCACTATCTTCCTTTGATCTGTTAGGAAGACTCTATAAGCCTTTGAATCCTTGTTGTATCTCACGAGGATGCCCCTCTCACTTGAGGGTTGTAATTTTGTCCTTTTTTCCATAGGTATTTGGTTGTATACTAGACAACCAAACATCCTGAGATGTCCTATCCTAGGCTTCTTGCATGTGAATGTTTCCTTCGGTGTCTTATCCTCTAGGATTCGGTGTGGGCTCTTGTTTTGCAAATACACAACTTTATTGCATGTCATGACCCACATAAACATCGACGAACTTATCATGGATCATGCTCTTTACCACATTGATGATAGATGGATTCTTCCTCTCTGCAACCCCATTCTGTTGCGGGTTGTCGGCCACTTTCTTCTCCCTCATGATCCCTGCCTCTTTTCAGAAATCAATGAACTCATTAGAGGTTTATTCACCTCTGTTTTCTATCCTCTGCACCTTGATCTTCCTTCCTATGTTGTTCTCCACCTGAGCTTTTAAAGCTCTAAAATGACCGAAGACCTCACCCTTGGGCTTCATGAAGGAGATTCAAGTCTTCTTAGAAAAGTCATCAATGAAGGTCACATAGTAAGATGCACTCTTCATTGAAGACACTGGCATAAGCTTTGCTAAATTAGAATGGATTAGATCCAAAATGCTTTTCGTTTGAGTCTTGCTGCTAGAGAAAGATGCCTTGACATTCTTTCCAAGTGCACACCCTTTGCACACCCCATGCTAGTCGAGAATAATGCTTAGAAGCCCAGTGAACATCTGTCTCACTAATGGTAGAGCTTTGGATGGAGATGCCCCAACCTCCTGTACCAAAGGTTGCACATGCTCTCACTGGTGTGCACTAGCGCCTAGCCAGGTTGACCTCGAAGTGTATGTAGGTTTTGTGAAATTTTCAATGCTGAAAATTATTACTGCAATACTCGGTTTATTTCTCCTACTTATGAGATAAGTTATTTACAGATGCTTCGGTAAATTCTGAAATAAACACATTTGCAGATCTTCACTTTAATCAAAAGCATAAGAACATAAAATTATGCAAGTAGCACAAAAGAAACAACCATATGAACACTGTTATTTTTGGACAATTTTCCCGGAAAAACTCAATGTGGGAAAACCGGTGCAACAGATGAGGGTTTTGTATTTATCTTCAGAAATGGAAAGTACATTTACAAGAGTCTTATGAGCAGAGAAAAATTAGCATACACCTGGCTGAATTTTCTGGCACCTCTAGAAGAATTTCAGACCCTCAGGGTGACCTCCTTCACCCTCTGCGTCATCCAGTGTGAGACCTCTGCGTAGTCTCTCCTTGGACTGCGTAACTCTGCGTGGAGGGGATCTTGCTGCTGATCAGCTCGCCCTTCCCTTCATCATACAGATTTCTGCTTCTCCGATAACTGAATCCTCCCTCCTCCTTCTGCTTCTGCAACCCTGCCTCTACAAACTGACCCACTGAAATCGAATTCTCTTGCTTTAGAATCGATTTCCTTCGGGTACTGAGAATGTTTCTGACATGATTTCCAAATGGCCCTCAAGTCTCTTCTTATAGTCTTCTCGCTGATGAATCAATGGCCAAGATTATATCTTTAATCAATGGATCAGATTAAAATATGACTTGATCTTTGTTTTCTAGAAGATTCACACTCTGCTCTATTAATACCCTTTAATTATTTAATTTCTCCAAGTTTAAACTTAGGGTCTACATTAAAATAATTAATTATTTTAATAAAGTCATATCCGAGTGAAATTTTTACAAACGATTTTTGGGTTCTCTGGATAACTGTTGTCCAAGCCTCTCTACCAAAAATGAGACTTAGAACACTTCGCGATGCTATAAAAATCAACAGGTTCCCCTCTCGGACTCCATTCTTGACTACTGTGTTTGGATTGGCTCCCTTTGGGCAGATGAACGCTTGCCCCCTCTATAAGCTAACCTCATAACCTTTGTCTTCCATGACTGAGATGGACAAAAGGTTCTTTAGGTCAATACATAGAGTACCTCTTGTGCATCAAAGGACTTTCCTCACTCAAGCTGGAACTTAACTGCTCCTTGTTCCCTCACTGCATATTTGGCATCATCACCAAGCTCAATATTGATCCTTGAGTCATCCTTTGCAAAACTACTGAATAACTCTCTAGCCTCTATCATGCGGTGGGAGGCACCACTGTCCAAGTACTAGGCACTTCTAGACACGAGTGAAAATTCATTCTCGAACTTGGAAGCAAGCTCACTCCACTGTGTCTTTGCTATCGTTGCAACTGTTCGTGACTTTCCCTTTCCCTTTTGATGCAGGAGCATCTAACCTAGGGTTGAATGTTTACCAAGGGAGTTGGTTTCCTATAGTTTTAGGAGAGAATGAGAATTATTGTAAATAGGAGAAGCTTTGAGAATATTTTGGAAGAGTTGAGAGATTTGATGGTTAGTTATATCTTATCTAGGGATAAGGGATTTGTTGAGAGATTTTATGGGTCATGAGAGATATTGTGGGAGCTAGTTCAGATCCACTTGTATAAATCTAGGTGAGCCCATGAGGCATGTAAGTAACTAGAGTGAGAGTGAGGAATGAGAGGCCAATGATTGTTCTCTTGTATATATTTTATTTATTAATGAATAATTTCTGAAATTTTATGTGCATTTGATGTTGTGTGAATTTCAGTTTTATGTGCGTGTTAATTATTAGTTGCATGCCTTTGGTTTGCGACATCACCTTCTTTTTCTGTGGAGCAAAGTGGCCATTCATATGGTAGATATGGCGTTTGATCTTTGCTCATTTCTCTCTTTTGCTTGAACTCTTGTTCATCTCCCTGATTGTTACCCTTATTGATGGAAACTTTCCCTTTGGTCTTCTTTGTGTTGCTGACCAGGGCTAAGTTTTCATTTGCTGGTCCTTCCTGCTTGCTAATGTTGGACTCTTTACGAATCTCTTCTTGGATGCAGTTATCCCAAAGTCTCTCCCTCTTTGGAAGATGCTGCAGGGCACAAGTGCCGATGATGAATGGTTCCTAAGCCTTGGTGAACCCATTCAAAGCAACATTCACTAGCTCTGCATCCAATAAAACTTTGCTATAGCTGCAAGCTGGTCATGGATCTGTGTGATACTCATAAGGTAGCTGATCGCTTGTTGGAGCGGTACATTTTTCACTCTTTGAGCTTAGTTTTGAGAATCATTTTCTGACTCATGTTATGACTTTGAAAAAGCAACACCAGGGCATCAAATATCTCTTTGGATCCAATCTTTTTTGCAACATGGAGAATCGGATGATCCTTTATAGATTCAAGGATTACCCTTTGTGCCTTTATGTCCTTATCCCACTCTGCCTGCACTGCAGGGTCTACTACTGCTGGTGTCTGCGTGCTCCCTGATGTCTGCGTTGGAGCTGGAGGAGAGTTGGACACGACTTCTCACAAGTCTTCCTCCTTCAAGATCACTGAAACTCTTGCCTTCCATGGCAAGAAATTCGAAACCCCATCAAGTCGATCCTTAACTTTCACGCTGGTTATTGACATGGTTGTCCTGAGATTTTTCTCTCAAGCTTACTGAAGTAAATCAGAAAACAATAGATCTGCTTTTCTCTTAGAGAAATTGCTCTGATATCATGTTAAATTATCCTAAAACCAGTTATCTAAGCTGACATATCAGATCTAGTTACTTGCTGGAATTATTAACTCTTGCATGTAGCAGAAAATGAGAAAATCAATCACACATAGTCCACAATTTTTTCTGCTCTTCTAGATCAGTTCATCATTTAGAATTATGGTCAGAACTTATAAGAGCTCCCATACAGGGAAAATGACCTTGAGAAATTTAATGAAATGAAAAACAAACCTGAAAATTTCAGTCTGGACGGAAATTGAGGCAGACTGCTCTGCAATGCGTATGGATGTATGGAACCCATATATACGGATGTACAACCTGCTCTGTTGGGCCGTATGACTGCTCTTTTCCTTGCTCCTGACTGACTGCCTTCTCCTTGCTGAAGAAGAGTTGCCTTCTTGTTGCTGAAGATGGGTTGCCTTCTCCTTGCTGAACTACTAGTGAAAGCCTCAACAATGGCTGAAAATCAGATCTGTGATTTTCTCCTTCACTCAGTGACTTGTGAAATGAATGCTCCTTGCGTGTCTTTGTCCTTTGCCCTATTCTTTTATAACTATGACATGAGCCAAAAACCTAATCTTCAACAGTTAAGATCTAACTGTGTGATCAATGGCTCTCTTTTAATTAAATCGTTTAGTGACCCACTTTTGTCACTTTATTAATTAAAAGTCACTTCAATAAAAAAACATTCACTTTTATTAGTTTATTAATAAAGTGAACTTTTAGAAAAAGCATAAGATACATTTAATAACGATTTTTATAAGTAGACACCCACGTGGAAATACCTGTTTGAGCTAGAAACACTAACAATTAACTTGAGCATACTAGAGTAAGATATGAATCACTGCCAAATTGATGAGCATGCTAGAGTAAGATATGAATCACTGCCAAATTGTTGAGATAAGTGTCTCTTCTTCAAAAATTCCAAGGCAAATTTGAAGTTGGATGTGTCTTACCAAAATGAAAGTTCTAAATATAACGAAGTAAAAAAAATGGGGTGTTGACTTGTCTTAGTCTCTGTCTACTCCTTGAATTTGTCAATGGTTATTGCTCTAATTGAATTGCCTAAGTTCAGTTCTTTGATTTAAGTGAGGGTAGCTTGATTTGTGCATATATCACAACTTGGAGGGTAGGTTGATTTTTCGCATATATCACAACTTGGAGGGTAGGGTAGGTAACTTGATGTATGCATATATATTATCACTTGTGTGTTGCTTCCATCTCTGATTTTGGTTGGCCATCAAGATCTCGTTCATGTTAGTTATTGAAGGATCATCCAAGAAAAAAACTCCTAATCTTTGAGCAATGTAACCACTCCGATTCCCTTTTGTGTTCCCATTCCACCACTTTGAGCATATACTAATTACACCAAGTTGGGTGAAGATGGACGTGATTTTGTCTGCTTTAGCACAACATGTTGACCCAATATCTTGATCTTGCACATTCTGAAGGACTTTATCGTTTGTCAACTTTTTTACACTTTCTTTGTAGCAGACTCCAGAGTAACCATGTTGCCTTATCCTTTACTGCCTACAAATTGGTGTGAATTATTTTCGACAAGTTACTGCTTCATTATATTATGCTTATGTTGACAGAAGTGACACTCTGCTTGAGTTGCTTCATTTAGAAATTGCACGTGTATCCAGGTCCCAGACTTGAATGTGTAGCTTGATGTAGGGTTCTTTTTGTCTTCCAATCTCTAGTTTGAATTTGTGAGTCCTGTCATTTTGCAGTTATTCTGTTTCTTGAACTCAATTCCATACAGGAGGGTCCTTTTTGCCGCCTTCCCATATATAATGTCTGGTGCATTCATGAATCTAACCTTCATTTTCGCTTATGTTTGTTAGTTAAATTAATCCTCTGGCAAGCTGCCAGTAGTGTTTCATTCACATGTTCCATCTCATCATTGTACGTTATTTCTACTGGTATTGATGAAGGTTTTTACTGTGATTTTGAATTTTTTTAACAATTCCTATGCATGTTTTGTTTTAGAAATGAAAAATTAAAATTAGTCCCATGTTAGTCATCTCAAATGCTCTAGAGGGTTATTTCTTCACTTATCAATCAGATTAGTCGGACTTTCACTAATTACGAGTGTTGGAAACACTGAGGAAGGGGGGGGGGTGAATCAATATTTCTTTTCAATTGTTATTTTTACTAGTTAAGATCACTTATAATTAGAACACAAAATGAACAATGATAGAATAATAATTTTATTAATCAGAAATGACGAGGATTCCAATCCTCTTTACAAAGAATCAAGTACAAAAATAGATCAGGGCTCTAACCCTAGATGAAGACTCCAATCTTCAAATCACCATGCTCCAACCTGTACTTTGCAAAGCACCCACTTGGACTTCACGAGTCCCCAACCTCTAGGGTTCCAACCCTACCTTTCCCAAGGGTCCAACCTTGTCTCAATGAGGCACCTACCTCTATGACTCCAACCCTATCACTGGTACAGACTCCAACCTGATCTTCTTGAGGACTCTGATCCTCTGGGGCTTCAACCCACGACTTCAATTCTTCAAGATAAGATTAATGATTCTTCAAGGCTCCCATTCTCTTCTGCAACAAGCCCTGACAATTTCTTCACCTTCAACAATGCCCTCACTAAATCTCCAAATCACTTCATCAATGACAATTTTATCCTCTCAGAAGCTGTCACCACAACTCTTCATTTCACCCAGACAAAACCTTCAAGGTTACCTCATGATGGCTTCAATGCATCACTGTCTCCAATAAAGTCTCCAAGATCAACTTCTACAAGTCTTCCAAATGTTTTCAATAATCCTTCAAGGTGTCTTCAATATGCTGCCCCAAGAATTCTCCAAGGGTGTCTTCAATAACTGTTTCAGAGAGACAACATTTCAATGCTCAAAAGTTGCTTTTAGACCTGCACAACAATTCTCCAAAGCTCCAAGATACTTCTTCCAATATGTTCTTCTAAACCCTCTTTAAGGATGCCTCAAGGCACAAACTTCAAGATACTTGTTTAAGATCTATCACTGGTTACACTAATAGATGCCCAATAGGACACTTCAAGTTGTCTCCAAACAATGCTCAATCGATTCTCGTTCAAGTTAATTCCATAGAAAACAAGAGGAGTTGCTACAAAAAAACTAAGTATAAGTCAGGCTTCCAGGTCTGCACATAAAGCTGCCTCAGATCCGAACTGTTCCAAGCTCCTACAGTTGACTTGTCCACAGGTCCAGCCTCCACAGGTGAATAATCCAAATGCTGGTCCAAGAGATGAGCTCCACAGCATGACTGTCAAACCGAGCCTCACAAATCAAGGTACTAACAAATCTGTCCGAGAAGAGTGCAACCACAGGTCTGGGGTTAGGTAGCTCTTCCACAGGACTGCAATCGAGCTTTTAGGCAGACTGCCCGAATTCCTGTAGGCTATCACAGGTCCGAGGTATTGTTGAGCCTTTAGAAGCTTCGAATCACTGGTTACAAGGTTCAGTCTACAAGCCTGACCCTTTAAGCTTCAGATCTGAGATGAAACAGCAAGTCCGAGCTTTAATGTCCAAACTCTCTAATTCTCCATAAGACTGTGGGTCCAAGGTATTGTAGCCACAGTTATGCAATCCGAATTGAAGTCTGAGGTGAGGTCTATCTACAGGCAGCTGTCCGAAATTTTTCACATGTCGGAGCTCCTAAATACTTGCAGATCCAAAGTATTTATGTCTTGTGATCCAAGCTCAGTTCAAGTGATGACTGTCCACTGCAATGAAAACTGTCCACAGGTCCGGCCAATTAGGTGACTGTACACAAGGTCCGAAATCTGCAATTCCACAGGACCGAGTTCAGGACTGAGGTAAGGGTCCGAGCTTCACAATTTATCTCTGATCTGGTCTTCAAAAATGTGCAATGTAGTCCGAGCTTGAAGGATAATATTAACACCGAAATTGCCCAAACGGAGTTCTCCTCGGCCTCTTCTGTGATGTTCTTCACTGAATTCTTCATGAGCTCAAATGGAGGTTATGCTGGTATTAATAGTTGTTGGAGTGTACCAAACCGTCATGTCTCTTCAAAGGAGCCGACATGACCATGGAGAAGCCGACTTGGGGAGGCATATAAAAATTAGATATTCCTCAATGATAAAGGGATAGGGGATAAGAAATTATTCGTTGGAGAGAGGATGAAGTCCTTTACAAGCTAATGCAATCTTCTCAATTTTTTCTTATAGACAGTAACAAAATATGCTTGCTAGGGCTTGTATGTTAAGGACTCCATTTATGCATACAAGGTTTCAGGGTTTTATCATTTTTGGATTAAATATTTTGCACAGTCAAGGGTTAGGGATACATGACAGGGTCTTAGGAATTTATGCACATGGATATTGTTAATTTTTCATATTGTTCTATGTTGTATCAATTACTTTAGCCCAAATTACTTTTTTCATTAACAGTGCATCCAAATATTAACAGCGTAAATAATCCTAAACTATGACTGAAGATAGAACAATGCATGCAGTGACAAAGAAGACAATAGCACAACCATAAGAGACAACAGATTGGTCCAAGACCAGGGAAAAACCCCACTGTGGGGGAAACCCTTTCAAATCTTCTTTTTAAATAGATCGTCATAAAAATGTTTCATCAGAGAGTACAATGTGCCCAATATATATATATATATATATATATATATATATATGTAGTGGAAACAAATAGATCTGATCTACAGATCTGCAGATCTACAACATCAAAATCACGGATCCGATGTATCACCAAAACCAAGCGATCTCAACTGCCAAGTCCTAGATCTGAATCCAGAATGTTGTCAAAGACTGTTCTGAAGTGTCGGATGAATGAAGACACTGCTGCGCAAGCAACTGATTGTGAGCCAGCTTAGATATGTCCAGAAAATCCCTCAGTGGCGACCTTAACATGCTTAGCCCGCGGCTGAAGCTTCCCTGGCCGCGATCTAAACACTTTGTGCCCACAGCTCAGGTCCATATCAGTCCGATCTAATTCAAAAACCGTGGCCGCGCCCTAAACACTGTCTACCCGCGGTTATACCAGCTCAACCGCGTCCTTAACATGGTTTGCCTGTGGCTCTGGCCCGAAAATTGAAGAAATATGCTCGCGGCCTTGGCTCAGAAGACCTAGATCGGAGCGAGCTTCTCACTTGAGATCCCGAAACGTTGTGCGAGCTAAAACAGAAAATACGACCCAAAGAAAAAAGTGCTTTAACGAAAATCTCATGAGCGAATGGAGAATGATCTTGGGGTTGCTTCTGTTTATAACTTTGTGAGGGATTGCTTGGGGCTTTGACCGAATCCACATGTATTGAGTCCGACCCATAAAAATAATAAAATAATTCATAATATCACTTCTACTTAACAGATTGGGGCGATCTATATGTTGATTTTGGTCGTCTCGAAAAGAGGAATCTAATGCAATTATAATCTTAACTATCTGAGCTGTACAAAGTGGAATTTGACTCTAGTTGCAAAAACTAACACTTCCTCTCAACTAGGAAGAATTCCACTTGGTAATCTTTGCTTGTAGATCTTTACATCATGGTGTCGTCATGGCTCAACTCCATGTGTTGAAACTTTCTCGAATCTAGAAGAAGAAGAATCAGGGAGCAAAAGCTTCCACTCGTACGCAGCAACATGATAATACATCATACAGGGGAGCACATCTACATCCTTGGAATCTCATCAGGGAGTCCATTCTCAACTCGGAATCATAAAAGGGGAGCAAATCTCAAACAAATCCTGTTGCCTACCAATCTACCCATGAATGAATCTCATCAGTCATGTGGTAGAACACTTGCATCATAATCGACTTGGGTTGTACACCCCAAGTACACTCTCAACTCGTTTGCCAAACGAGGAGCGATATTCCCATCAAGCCTTGCTTGAGGGTATGATGCCAACTGGGGTATACTTTGCATAAACCAGATAGGGGTGCAACATCTCCGATCCTATGAAGATAGGGGAGAAACATGTCAACCCTGGGTAACAGATATGAAAGTGCCATATTGTCTAGAGATCCCTCAACCCCATGAGCCCTTTATCTCAATTCCTCACCCCGAGAGCTCAAACATGATAGGAAGAGCTTGCTTAGTGTCCTCGATCAATGCTGCCCCTTATTTGGAGGGGCAACATCCACACGGGGGCTTCACTCAATTAAACTCTAACATATCATGGGCGATCATAGCATGTTAAACAATTCCCTTAATTTGCATACATATTTGAAAATACCCCTAAAAATCACAATATTTAACCCCCTACCAATTTAAACCCAACACACCTCCCCAATTTAAAAATACATACCCTACTTTCACTATATATTGTAGGTATCCATTTTTTTATTAACATTTTTTATACCTCTTTATATTTTTTCATTAACTTTGGGCTCCATTTTTTAAACCAGCCAATATAAAAACCCTTTATCCCCTATATATCACCCAATATATTATGTCATTTTTTCCTCATTATATATCCCCCAATATGAACCCACGTGCTATGGTATTGCTCCCGCAATGAAGCCCCTATGAACATCCATCAGTCCAAGCTGTTCTCTGAAGACCAAGAACTTTCCTTTCGGTAGTGCCTTGGTGAGAATATCTGCTATCTGCTTGTCACTCGATATGTGGTGGAGTCTAACACCTCCTCTCTGCACCTTGTCACGGATAAAGTGATATTGAATCTCAATATGCTTGGACTTCTCATGAAATACAAGATTCTCTGCCAAACGGATCCTGCTCTTGTTATCACAGTATATCACCGTGGTATCTAAGACTTGACCAAAACGCTCACCAAAGAGCTTCCTTAACCACACAGCTTCACAACTAGTTGTGCTAGTAGCAATTTATTCTACTTCTGCGGTGCTCAATGCAGCCGACTTTTGCTTCCTGCTCATCCAGGATATCATGGCAGAACCAAGACTGAAACAACATCCAAATGGACTCTTTCTGTCGGTGACATTACCTACCTAATGTATCCAAGAAGTTGGATATCTCCAACAGAATATCTCAGGCCAAATGTGATTGATCCATGTAAGTATCTCAATACATGTTTTGCCGCAATCTAATGCGCATGAAGGGGCTCAATCATGAATTGACTCATTGTGTTAATTGCATAACATATATCTGGACCGGTGTTCATGAGAAAACATCAGAGCCCCAATCTATCAATACTCGGATGAATTTTCCATATCAGGTTCGACTGCTTTTCCACACAACGTCTTGAAATTCATCTCCATCGGAGTAGTCATGGATTTGCACTCACTCATACCAAACCTTTTCAGCAGCTTCACTACATACTTTCCCTGTGAGAGAAAAATCTTGCCAGGCCTTTGCCACACCTCGAGGCCCAAAAAGTAGTGATGAGACCGAGGTCTTTCATCTCGAATTCAGAGGTTAACTTCCTCTAACATTCGATCATCAGCGGTTCACTTCCTGTTAAGAATAGATCGTCAACATATAGACCTAGAATCAGTGACATACCTTGGACAACCTTAAAATAGAGTTTGGGATCAACATTGCTTCTTTTGAAAGCCAGTTTCATTAGATAGCTATCAATGCGCGCGTACCAAGCTCGGGGAGCTTGCTTCAACCTTTACAATGTTTTTTTCGACCTGCAAACATGCGTTCTGCGATCTTTCGCTTCAAATCCCTGTGGCTATTCAACATACACTTCTTCTTATAACATACCATGGAGGAAAGTTGTCTTTACATCCATATGATGAAGGGTCCAACCTTGACTAGCAGCAAGGGCAACTATCGAACGAATAGTTGTGTATCGAACTAGAGTGTTAATCTTTCTGAGAGAAACCGCGAGCTACGAACCTCGCTTTGTATTTCTCATTGTTGCCATCGATTCCATGTTTGATCTTAAATAAACATTTCGAAGTCACAACAGACTTCCCATGCAATCTCGGGACAAAATCCCATACATCATTTTTCGCAATAGATTCGTATTCCTTGGCCATAACATCCTTCCAAACTTGTTCTTTGTCTGCTTCTTTGAATGAGGATGGTTTAACTTGAATCATAGTGCTCATAACAACAGCATATCCTTGATACCAGCATGGTTCGTTCCTTTCTTTGAAGGATCGACGAATGGGAATACTTCTTTCACTGTCCTGTAGAAGCCAAAGTGGCTTTTTATTTGAAGGAGGATCATTGGGAGGTGGATCTAAAGGATCCATAGCTCCATGGGACCATCAATATCATCTGACTCAGGCATAAAAGACCATCTAGAATATCTCTGTCATCATCATCTTCCTTGGGAGGCGGAGGAAGGTCTCTTGCTTTACAAAGTGCTACATTTTTAATGAAAGCTATGTCCTTGCTAATTTCAACCTTCCTTTGACCAGGGATGTATATTCTGTAGCCTTAGAGTTTTCACAGTAGCCCATAAACATACCTTTTCTACCTGTAGCTTCCAAGTTTTTTCTTTTGTCTTTCGACACATGAAAGAATACCAGACATCCAAATATACAAAGATGACTGATGTCGGGTTTGCTACATGTGAATATTTCTTCTGGAGTCTTGTTTCTCAATGCTTGATGAGGCACTCAGTTTTGAACATATACAACAGCATGTGTGGCTTCATCCCACATAAACTTTGGTACCTTATGATCATGAAGCATGGCACGAGCAACTTCCAATATCGACCGGTTCTTCCTTTTAGCTAAGCCATTTTGTTCAGGTGTATAAGGTACAATAGTTTCCTTCTTGATCCCTTATTGTAGAATGCTATGAATTCCTTTGACATGTATTCTCCTCCATTGTCAGACCTGAAAACATTGATTCTTTTCCCTGATTGATTTTCGACTAAAGCTTTGAATTCTTGGAAATTTTCAAAGGCTTCATCCTTATGCTTGAGGCAGTACAACCATGTCCTTCTTGAGAAATCGCCAATGAATGTGATGTAGCAGAGATGACCCCCAATAAAATGCACATGCATCGGACCACATATGTTTGAATGATTGAGATGGAGGATGTCGGTTGTTTTGTTCTTACTGGAGGGGAATGGTCCCCTTGTTTTCTTTCCACTTGCGCAACCTAGACAAACTCCATCATGCTGAGCTTGAACATCAAGAATTCCCGAGACCAGTCTCTTCAATTTTGGAAGAGCATCATAGTGTAGATGAGCTAGCGTGTGGTGCCACAATCCACTGAGATGATTGGTGTTATGAACCAATGCTAGAAGTGGCCTTCTTGTGACTTTGTAGAGTCCCTTAGATCTTAGACATAATGTGAATGCATCTTTCATATGTAAATTAGCAGGCCAAGTTAGGACCTTTCCATTGATGAAGGCAACCCTCATCCCTTTAACTTCTAATGCGGATATAGAAATCAAATTCTTCATTAGACCTAGCACATACATAACATCATGCAACATTCCTGGAGTTCAACTGAAACTTAACAGATTCATATCCTTTTATGGGATGAGTGGAGTTATCTCCAAGAATGATTTTCAACTTGGTCTCCCTCTCTACGAGATTATAGAGGACTTCATTGTATCCAGAGAAGTGATGAGTGGCCTCGCTGTCAATCAACCAACTATGCCACGAATCCGGTGGAGAAGAACTTGTAAGTGTAGAAATGAGAATATATTCAGATTTATTCACAACATTATTTTCATACCTGTGAGCCCTTGACTTCTTTTGAGAATGATGTTCTTCTTGAAGGTCGCTTGAAGAATCTCCTCCCTTCATATTTTATGTCGCGGTTGTACCTTTGATTGTCTCTTCTTCTTTTATCATTGTTGTTGCTTCTGGTGTTGTATTGTGGCCTCTTTCTCTTCTTGGGACAATCACGAGCACAATGACCTTTCTTGTGGCAGTTGTAACATGCGATATGAGATAGTGATCTGTGATTCCTTCCTTTTGTTATGGGCGACATATGTGGTATGCTCTCCTTCATGCTTTTGAATTCTTCCTCTTGCGGTCATCCTCGATTCTTCTTGAGTAAGCTTTCCAACAATTTCATCAAATGACGGGAGAACATTGCTGTTACTAATAGTAGTAATGAAAGTTTCCCAAACAGGAGGTAGACCTCTAAGAGTCTCAACAACCAACTCTCTGTCGGTCACATTCTCTCCAACCCTCTGCAGTTGATCTCTAAGACGAGAGGTCCTAATAATCTACGACTGAACAATTTCACCTTTGTTCATCGTCATTTCCTTGAGTTGATCTTTCAATGTGACGATCTCATTTAGATTGTTGACTTCATACATGCCGAATATCTTGTCATACATGTCTTTAGACTTTCTTAAATTCCGAACATATGCAAGTAAATGATCTTGTAAACCATCGACTATGATTTGCTTTGCTTTGGACTCACCTTTCTTATATCTATTCTTGATAGAAGCTGAGGCATTTTCTAGAGGCTCGTGCATCCTTCCTTGAATGTATTCCAGTACATTGTTGTTGTCAGCTATGATCTCCAATCTGACTTTCCATGCAACAAAGTTTGATGCATCACCCAATTTCTCATGCTCCTTGAAGGTAGAGGAAGACATCTTGACTTTGGCTTGTAGATCTGCTTTCTGATAATGAGGGCTTCATTGCTTTGTCTTCTCTTTGGCTTGTCCTTCACCTTAACTTTGGTACCATGTTAATTTTTCATATTGTTCTTGCTGTATCAATTACTTTAGCCCAAATTACTTTTTCATTAATAGTGCATCCAAATATTAGCAGTGTAAATAATCATAAATTGTAACTGAAGATAGAACAATGCATGCAGTGACAAAGAAGACAATAGCACAACCATAAGAAACAGTAGATTGGTCCAAGACCAGGGAAAAACCCAACTGTGGGGGAAACCCTTTCAAATCTTCTTCTTCAATAGATCGTCATAAAAAGGTTTCAATAGAGAGTACAATGAGCTCAATACATATATGCAACAGAAAAAATAGAACTGATCTACAAATCTGCAGATCTACAACATCAAAAGCATGAATTTGATGTATCACCAAACCAAGTGATCTCAACTGCCAAGTCCTAGATCTGAATCCGTGATGCTGTCAAAGAGTATTTTGAAGCGACTATGACTGAGTGATGGATGAATGAAGACACTGCGCAAGCAACTGACTGTGACCCAACTGAGATATGTCCAAAAATTCCCTCAGCCGCGACCTTAACACACTCAGCCTACGATTGAAGCTTCCCTGCCCACGACCTAAACACTCTGTGCCTGCAGCTCAGGTCCAGATCTGCCTACCGCTCTGAACGCGGTCTGCTTGCGGCTATAACAGCTCAGTCGCAACCTTAATACGGTCTGTCCGCGGCTCTAGCCCGAAAACTGAAGAACTATGCCCACGGTCCTAGCTCAAAAGACCTAGATCGGAGCGAGCCTCTCACTCGAGATCCCGAACCCTTGCGCGAGCTTCTCGCGACGAACTTGTGCGAGCCAAAACAGAAAATACGACCCAAAGAAAAAAGTGCATGAATGAAAATCTCATGAGTGAATGTGAGAATGATCTTGGGGTCGCTTCTATTTATAACTTTGTGAGGGACCGCTTGGGGCTTTTGACTGAATCCACATGTGTTGAGGCTGACCTAAGAAACTGGATTTGTCCCCCAGGGGGTCCGAATCTCGAATCCAGCGAATCGGATACAATTTGGCCGGATTTGTACTCGATTCATGGGGTACGGTCGGATCTGTACCCGATTCACGGGGTACGGCCGTATCCATACAGGGTACGACGTATCATGACCGTAACCTGTATGGATACGGGCGTACCCCGTGAATCGGGTATGGCCGGACACGCTGTCCAAAAAGTGCACTGTTTTTTTATTTTATAAAAGGGCGATTTTTCTCAATCTTTCTCACCGATTTCATTTTGTGATGTGAGCAAGGAGATAGGGTGAGCAAGGAGCAAGTGTGAGCAAGGAGAAAGGGAGTTCTTTCGAAGATATTCGAGCATCTGGTAAGTGCACTGCCCCTCTATATTTTGCATTTAGTTTGCTGTTAGTGTTTGCATGTGCATATGTTTTATATATTTGGTTATTTTTGTTTTTTTTTTACAGTATTCGTGGCTCAATCAAAAGCACCAAGACAGGGGCAAAGAAAGGGGAAGAATTTCCCCATTGGAGATGCCCCTCCTGTCCCTGTTTCATCAGGGTTTGCAAGTATTCCATCTATTAGAAGTGGGGCTGCAACAATAGCTAAAATGTGCATGGAAAACAAACTGTTGACCCCAAATACCCATTGTGGAAATATGTGACAAGAGAGGGAGGGGCAGGAAAAAAAGGGAGGAGGAGGAAATTGTTTCATGGAAATGCTATTTTTGCAACGACCATTTCACTTGCACATATTTCCATGTGAAAACTCATTTGTTGGGTATTCCAAATTGTGGCATTAAATGTTGTACAACAATTCAATCGCCACAGGGGAAGGGATTGGAGAGAGCAATTTATTGGTGAGGCAAATGTGGCATCAAAATAAAAAAAAACAAGAATGATGACCCCCTTCCATTCTTAAGGAAAAGCAACAACAAGTTCCCTTTTGAGACTTTTAGTAGGGGAGAATCAACAAAGGAAAAGGCAACTGCAGTTGGTCCAATGGACAAGATTTTTCAAAAAGAGAAGAGGGAAGAGCTTGATCTCACCATTTTTTTTTTTTTTTCTATCAGAACTTCATATCCTTTAATGTTGCACGGTCACCTCTATTTATTGAGATGTGTCGAGCTCTTAGTCATGGGGCTCCATCAGGGTATGTGCCTCCTGGGTTAGAGAAGCTCAGAACCACATTGTTGACAAAGGCAAAGAAAGAGGTGGACAAAATGCTTGAGCCTATTAAATCAGCATGGCCATCATCTGGGGTTAGCATTGTTTCTGATGGATGGACAGATCCAACACGCCACCCACTCATCAACTTCATGGTGTCATCCTTGAATGGTCCAGTTTTCTTGAAATCAGTGGATGCCCTTGGACAATACAAGGATGCACAATATATGGGTGAGTTATTTATTAAAATTATTGAAGATGTAGGTGTCAATTCTTGTGTGCAAATCATTACAGATAATGCACCTGTTTGCAACGCTGCTGGCATGATTGTGGAAGCAGAATATCCACATATTTTGGACACCTTGCATTGTCCATTCATTGAACTTGGCACTGAAATCTATTGCTTCTGATGTGCTGTGGGTTGGAGCCATTATTGAGGATGCACGGCATATCCACAACTTTGTACAAAACCATACAAATGCCCTCACTATCTACAAGGAGTACAACAATCTATCATTGTTGAAGATTACAGATACATGGTTTGCCTCTTCATTCATCATGTTGAAGAGGTTGAGGGAGGTCAAGACCGCTTTTGGGGCCATGGTTATTTCAGAGTTTTGGTCTTTTTGGAGAAAGACGGATCAAGCAGCCTCAAAGAAAGTGAAGGACACAGTGTTGGATGATCTATGGTGGGAGAAGATAGATCTAGTTATTTAGATCATGTAGCCTATAATTTCCTTGCTCTGATTTGCAGATACAGACCAACCCATCCTAGGAGAGGTTTATGAGGGATGGGATTCCATGATTGAGTCTGTGAGGACCATTGTTTTATAGAGTTAGTGCCCAGAGTATGAGACATCACTAGAGGCCTTCTTCACCAACATATAGGATATTCTTGTCAGCAGATGGGACAAGAATTGCACACCTTTACATTGTTTGGCTCACTCCTTGAACCCAGAATACTACAGCCATGAGTGGCTGAATGGTGGACCTTCCTGCAGATTCCCTCCTCACATGGATGGTTAAATTTCACAGGTGAGGAAAGATGCATTGAGGAGGATTTTTCAGGAGAGGGCATCCCTGGATGAGGTGGAGGATGCCTTTGCAGAGTTTTGGTTGAAGGGAAAGACAAAGGGAGGATTGGTTGAAGGGAAAGACAAAGATGTGGGATGTATTTCCTGATGATATGGGTCTGGACAACAGTGTTGAGTTGGCATTGGCCAACTTGGATCTCAATGCGCCAGTGCTAGAGCCTGTCACATTTGATGATGGAGTAGAGGCGTCATCCTCCACACCAGCAGATGCAGAGATGACAGAGGAGGAGGATGCATCAGAGCCAGAGGAGAGCAGTGGTGAGCATGATGATTGGGATGAGGACAGTGATGCTGATTATGATGATGAGGATTGATGACTCTGACTCATTGAGGCTTCAGGCTTGTAGTCTTGTAGACTGTAGTTTTTTTTGTATTTTCTATTTCTATTTGCCATTGGCAGTGTACTTATGTAACACATTTTGATTCTGATGACTTAATGAGAAAACTACAGTATCTTACTATCTTGTCTTTCTGAGTAAATTTGACAATTGTATGATGTATCAATGTATCATGTATGAGTATCTAAGATCTTAAATCTATGTTTGAATGAATGAATTTGTATGAATTTGTGTAAAAAATATCTAATTTTTAATATATATATATATATATATATATATATATATATATATATATATATATTTTTTTTTTTTAATAAAATAATATATAACGTATCGTATCCTAGACATGTCCTGTTCCGGGGGTCACCGTACTCGAATCCGATTCTCGAATCCCCGTATCCCCGTATCAGGTGACTTAGAGGCTGACCCATAAAATTAATAAAATAATTTATAACTTAACTTCTGCTTAACTGATTGGGGTGATCTATAGGTCGATTTTGGTCCTCTCGAAAAGAGGAATCTAATGCAATTATAATCTTGATTCTTAACCATTTGAGTTGTCCAAAGTGGAATTTAACTCTAGTTGCAAAAATTAACAAATATGATCATTTAGGTTGTAGATAGGGCTTAATGTCTTAGGATATCAGGTTAAGGTATCATCATCATTAAGGTTAGGCTTTCATCATTAAGTTTGGTTTATTAGGACGTATATGAGATATATAACTAGGATTTCATGAGCATATTTAGATCATCAATTTTAGGGCTAGAGTACCATTGTCACTTCATATGGTTAGAGTTTGTCATTATTATGCATACATGTGCCTAGGAGGGGTTTCATGGTAAGGACTCCTTCATTCATTATTAGATCATGTATCGATAATCTAGGGCTTTCCATCATATAGATAGGGGTATAAATATAGCTAGGATTTGCATTAGAAAGGGCTCAACAAGGGCTTAGGGTTTTCTCCCTTAGGGTATGCTTAAATAGAGTCTTGAATGAGGTTAGGGCAACCACACAAAAAGTTTATTCATCCATCACAAAGGTTAGGACATTTGCCATCTCCAACAATGCCATATTGACATCAATGACAATTTTGACCAACAATGAGGTCATCCACATACACAATCAGAATGACAATTCCCATTTGTTTATTTTAAAATGCATATTTTGGTTTCATGCGCTCCTTTTAGATATGTTGTTCATGAGATGATCATCAATCTTATTGGACCAAGCATGGGGTCCTGGTTTTAATCCATTTAATGATTTTGTCAACCTGGTAACAAGATGCGCCTTACCTTTGATCTTGAAACCCCGTGGTTTTGTTTTTATACACGTTTTTCCAAAGTCATGATATAGGAAAGTGCTTTTGACATCCTTTTGATGCACTCTCCACCCTAATTTTTCTCTTAGTGGTTAACCAACTTGATTTTTACCCCTTTTTTTAAGTAAAAAATGCTCCTTTGACTGTTAAATACTGTAAAAATTATATGCATAGGGAGTGTTTTTACAAAAGAAAGGGCCATGTGGGTGGCCATCACAGGCAAGAGTATATCAGTCCTAAAAACCATAACGCTAGCAAAATCAGTGCAACTTGTGCATGCATCATACAAGCATAGTGTTCCAAAAAATATTGCCATTGAAGGTCAAAAAGGTATAACATTGACCAATAAAAGGATTTGTTTAAGCTGCTACCAGAATCAGACTGGCATTGGATGGAGGATCATCGTTGTCATTTTTGGAGGGCCTGTAGCTGAGGTGTTAACATTTTTAGTCACTAGGGCAGATTTGTATTCATAGTAAGTTCCGTTCTCTTGTGTGGTTCACTTCAATACTAGCTTGCATTGTGCTTGTTGATTGACCCTCCTGCACCATACTTAGTGCTGTAGACACATGCAATATTTGTAGGTAGTTTAGGCAGCCCCCAAGTGTTATTTATTAATTGAGCAAGCTCTAATTGCATGGTTTTGTCCCGTATTCAGTACCATGTGCCACCTCCTGTGCAGACTCACCAATGTAATGCTAACCGATGAATAATCTGATTTCTCATTTTCTCTCAAGTTGTCTTGCCCTTGTAGTATAACATTGACCTCTAAAAAATTTTGTTTAATCTGCCACTGGAGTAAGAGTGGCATTGGATGGAGGATCATCCTTGTCATTTTTGGCAGGCCTGCATCTGAGGTGTTACCATTTTAGTCACTGGGGCAGATGTTATTTCATAATAAGTTCCGTTCTCTTGTGTGGTTTACTTCACAACTAGCTTGCATTGTGCTTGTCGATTGACCCATATGCACTATACATAGCACTGTAGACATATATGCAATATTTGGAGGTAATTTAAGCAAACCCCAGGTGGTGTTATTATTAATGGAGCAAGCTCTAATTGCATGGCTGTCCCATATTTCAATTCCACGGGCCACTTTAAATAATCATGGTTCCTGTGCAATAAAACTCACCAATGCCCTTTTAAACTTTGACTAATTTGATTTTCCCTTTTATCTCGAGTTTTCTTTCCTTGGCAGTCTTTCCATCTTTTCTTCTTCGAGATATTTTGGGCATTGGGGAACATTCGACAGTTGCTCATTAGGACCATCCATGCTTGTCTGTTAGATCTATATGTGGCTGGTTAGTAAACTCTTCCATCTCTGCCTCGCTCAGGTAGCATTGTATATGTTCGTTTGCCGGAGCAAACTGTGCTGTTCCCCCGGCCTGGCGGCTGAGGCATTCCTCCACTTTAGCTGGGTCCATTTTATATAACCATCTTCTGAGGGATTAATCCAATGATATATATAGTTCAGATTTGTGTGTGATTACCCATGACTTAATAGATTGATATAGAACAGGGGGATAGGGCGGGGTTGAACAAATGCTGCTTGGGGTGTGGTTGAGATGGAATGGGTCCATTGAGCTCTTATAAAGGGATCGGCATTGAGGAACACCCGGGGAAAGAAATTGGCCTCCCTCTCAGCCCAAAGGCACAAGAGAGGTTGCTTCTATTGGGCCAGCCCATAGTATATACTCTCTTAAGAGTGCCACATAGATTTCTCTAATCCAGAACTTAAACATGTCAACTTATGAGACTTGAACTTAGGCAGGGAGGATAACAATGATTCCGCCCAACCAGTGAGGCTAAACTCAATTGGCCCTTCTTTCAGATATTTATTGTGCCTCTCTGTCCTTTTCTTTTCATAATCATATGGTCGTTATTTTTTATTTGTTTTTTCAAAATTTCTTGCTCTTTTTCAATTGATTCTTCATTTTGCTCAAATTGAATTCAACAGGATAAGCCTTTATCAAATGTCACTCTTTTGTCTGCTTTTATTTTGTGATATCTGGATTGGGCAACATGTCTTTTGTGGGTATCTGGATACTGTATTATTATATAAGTGGACAACAATTGCGTCAAAGTCGAGAGAAACACATATATAATCTATAGAACGGTAAAAGAAAGAGATTATATTAATATCAAGAATACTCGATGCAAGGTATGATTTTATACATTTTTCAAAAGGTCCAATGTATTTCTATTATTCTTTGCATCCCTATACACATGCCACCTCAAGTCTTCGTAAAAGTCTCGTGTGACTAATATTCACGCAGTAAATCTTTGATCCCATTAGACATTTTTTACATCTTATTACATCATTATGAGCGTTACTCTATCAATCCTTTAGCAGATAACAAATCTTTGGAAACTTTTCTGACAAGCTTATTATCAAATCCTTGCAAGTCTGGCCATAGATTCTGATGGTATTGAATGACTTTATAGTTGTTTGCAAGGAATAGATGTATGTGACAAAGAAATCTATTTTAACCACAAGGATGCTATTTGTTTTAGGGAGATACTGGTTATCTCAAGTGTTGTTGACTCGAAGCTTGTGATATTTTACTAGTATTATGAAAGTCCTTATTGGGTTGGACCTTGACTGAGTTGCACAATGAAAAAAAATTAAAATCAGTATGAGGTTGGAGAAAAAGGACTGATTGAGAAGTTCACTGCCCTAGTAGGGTGTTTGGTACGGTTCGTAGAGTAACATGATCATACGAGTGGTCCTTTATTGACGATTTGTTGATTATTTGTGGATCTATTTATTACTCGAACTTGGACTTAATTCGTGGATGTTTTCTCGATCATAGTTTTAAAAACTGGCTGGTTTGAATCAGTAACTGGTCAAACTAGCTGGTCAGCAAACTCCAGTTATGGATGCGGCACGTAAGTCTTGTTTGGGGACCGGTTGGTACTGGTTAGGTACCAAACTGGGGTAGCAAACTGGCACAAACCGTTCCAAAGTGGCTGGTTCTACTTCAAACCAGACTGGTTTGTATACTCACACATGTGGCAGGCTGGGGGATAGCAGGTGGTTTTTTCAAGTGGTTTCTGAGGAAACCAGGGTCAAATCACCTATTACCTGTCGCAAATTTAATTTCGTGTAGGTCAATTTGAAATCTGTAAAAGTTGTCTTCTATCCTTTGCCACCACCTATTAACTGTCACAAATTTAATTTCCTGTAGGTCAATTTGAAATCTGTAAAAGTGGCTTTCTATCCTTGACACCATGTGTACCTTTGATATGTAGGAGCATCTTGTATAAGTATTAAGGACATGGATATTTGATATAATGGTTTCATATTTGATAGTTTCATATCATCATTAGAATGGTTCAGATTCTCAGAAGACACAAGGAGAAAGTTGATTTTGTGACATAGTTGACTGTACAGGATGGA
Source organism: Pinus albicaulis (assembly GCA_034641835.2). NCBI lineage: Eukaryota > Viridiplantae > Streptophyta > Pinopsida > Pinales > Pinaceae > Pinus > Pinus albicaulis. The sequence goes on from CM076576.1 coordinate 835,824,456, forward strand.
TTTCAGTTTATGTTTGTATGTAATCCACATGAAAATAATGTTGGCGAATAAGGATTTTGAAGCAGCTATTACTTAAAATTTATCCCCTCTCCATTTTAGGTTGCATACAGCAAATTACTATCTCTAATTTAGAAATTCAAGTGTACAAAATCTGTGCTAGATCCTAGCAATGAATGGATGTTCAATGAACTGATTAGGGCAGCATTCCGATGTGATTTCAAAGTATCTCTCCAACTCTGCTTGACAACAAGTTTAATCTGAATTTGATAATGAAACTAACAGTACCATTTGCACTTTGTGCCATTTTGATATTGCACCATTACATGATAATATATATATAGATCACCAAATTTTGCATATTTTATATACGCACACACACACACACCATTAAAAATTAGTTTTTTTTTGTTTTTTTTGTTTTAATTTCTTTCAATTCTGGTTCATTGAATTACATAAAAAATTATTCATTTTTTTTTCTTTCAATTATGGTTCATTGAATCCAGCTCGATCCAGCTGTGATCCGAATCCCAGTTTGATAGGTGGCCCAGTTCAAAACTCAATTTGGATTTTAAAACTATGTTCTCGATACCTTTGTCGCTATTTTCACCATGCATGTACTTTCTCTTCTAGTTATCCTTGGGTGTTCATAGAATCCAACTTGTTTTTATGTTATAATACATAACCCTTTCCTCTTTTGAAATGACCAATGTGCATGGATTTAAACCCAGGCTACAGGAAAAGCCACAACTTAAATCTCCTAGTATAAATTGGAACAGCATCATTAATGTAATATGTCTGGAAAAAATATATATATTCATAGAAAATGAGGTATTCCATGTCTTAATTTTTTTGTGCAATTGTATGGGTTAGTGAAGTTGCTCATGTAAGGGTTGTTCTTTCAAAAATGTTCTCATACAAGGACTGTTCTTGCATAAGTGTTCTCATGCAAGGATTATGTCCACATAAGGAATTAGTATTAAACGTATCGATTTCATAGCTAAGTGGATGACGTGTAAACTTTCTGTTATTGTAAAAGGCTCTTGTAATATTCTTGTGCAAGGGCCATATTTGTAATGAAAACAAAGCTCATAGTAGTCAAATAAGCCCAAATGCTCTTTTTCCATGTGGTTGACTATTCTCATTGATGGATTTCTCACTCAAGGCTCATAGGGGAGACATGTCTATTGTTTATAAAGTTAGAATGGATTTTTCGATTTTATTTTTCAGTTCTGTTAGTGTAACACAAGGATAACTCTGCTTGCATCACCAATGTTATGGCGTTTATATCCTTTCTTACTATATTTTAATATCCTTGGTTGCTTTTGATTGTAAATGTTTGTAGGTGTGAATTTAGAAGAATGTGAGCTTTAGAGGGAAGAAAGTGAAATTATAAAGAAATAATTTTAGACTTAGATTTTGGCTTCATCGAAGAGTGGATTACATTAACAGAGCAAGAAAAGAAACAATCTGCAAAAAAACAAGGTTTACATGATGTTGAATATAGAACATTGTAATTGGATGTCAATGAAGATGTTGAAATATTGAAATAATTGTTGAAGTAAATGAGAATAACTAGATTTGGATTTAAATATGACAATTAATATCTTGGAACATCATCATAGTAAGATGATAGCCATGTTTTGATCAAAATAAAAATTGACATGTACTTTGAAATCAATGCATTGATCACAGTGTAGATGCATTGATAAAGTACATGCGTTGATACTTTGAAATCAATGCATTGATCACAGTGTAGATGCATTGATAAAGTACTTCGAGGAAGATTAAGTGACATTTGTGTACGCTTTACATTGATGAAGTACTTCGAGGAAGATAAGTGACATTTGTGTACGTAGAAGTGTGATGGAGTCTGAATCTAGACAAGAGGAATTATAATAAGAAAAAATGCTACTTTCTTTTGAACATAATCTACCAATAAGGTTCACATGGTTTGCAGTGGAAATGAAGGTGAACACGATTTGCAGTCACAATTTTATTGAAGCCCATAAATACAGAGAAAGTGGAAATGATAGTGGAAATGAAGGTGAACACGATTTGCAGTCACAATTTTATTGAAGCCCATAAATACTATTTAGTCTATTGGCATACGAAAATATCATTTATGTCTCTTTGATGGTCAAAACATACACGTAGATGTGCAAGTTAACAAATTATTATAATTCTAATAAAATTTGATTTCAGTGTATATTTTACACCATATTTAAATCAACAGATCTAGAAATTGACATATACACTGAAATCAATGCATCCATTTTGAATGTACATATATTGATAGAGTACTATCAAGAAGACAAGTAACATCTATGTATGCAAACCATCCAATGGAGTTTGAATCCCATCAAGAGGAATTAGAAAAAGAAAAATGCAATCACTGTCTTACGAATCTAATCTTCCAACAAGATTACTTGGCTATGCAGAATAACATCACTGCAATTGATAGATAGAGAGGATGAAAAGGAAGAAAAAAACTTTTTAGTCAGAAGAATGACAACAGTGCAAACGATACATAGAGAGGGTGAAAGGAAGACTTTTTGCAGCCACAATCCTATCAAAGCCCATGAATATCGTTTAGTCTATTAACATCTGAAATATAATCTCTTTAACAACCAAAAAGTAGATATAGACATGCAAACTAACAAATCTTTTTAATTCAAATAAAAATTAATTTTAGTGTACATGAATTGATTTCAGTGTTCATTTTTCATCATTTGTAGATCAATGCATCCAGAAATTTATATGAACATTGAAATCAATGTGATAGAATTTGAACAGAAATTGAAATTGACATGTACATTGAAATCAATGATTTTATTTTAATGTATGTTTGTCATAATTTTTAGATCAAGCATCTAGAAAATGACATGTACCCTAAAATCAATGCATTAGAAATTGAATAGAAAGATAAATTGAAACGGAAATGAAGTGAAATTGTTGATAGAAATAGAAATTGAATAGTAATTGAAATTGACTTGTACATTCAAATTGATGCATTAGGAATTGAAATGCATTGATTTATATAAATTGAATAGTAATTGAAATCGACTTTTACATTCAAATTGATGCATTAGGAATTGAAATGCATTGATCTATATGTACGTGCATTGATTTCAATGTAATTTTTTTCATGATTTATATGCAATAATTTTTTTTCATGATTTATATGCAATAATTTTTTTCTTTTGGTTTGTTTAGAAGAAACTATTTATATGTACATGTGTTGATTTCAATGTAAATTTTTCGTGTAATTTTTTCTCTATATTCTCAACAAACCGAGGAAACTATATTTAAAATGATTGTGTTCTTCTAACATGAACACTTAACATAATTTTTATCATCTAAAAATTGTGCCGCTTTAAAAAAATTGCAAAAGATAGTTTGACAACAATCTTCTCAATCTACTTGAGAAGGATTTAATATGTTAATCATTTTATTGTTATTATCCTGTGTCTTCATCAGTAACTTTTATTACTTTGTTACTATTTGGATTCATAATGATATGAATTTCAAAGGATCATGTTCATCTAAAACCTCTGCATCAACATAAGCTCGTGTATTTTGTCCATGGACAACAAATTTTGCTAACTTCATGGAGCTCCATTTCAACTAAAAAATATAATTTGCATTGCCATTTCTATATTCCTTCTTGAATAAGACAACGACCCGATTTCTTTGCTTAGTCTTGTCTCCTTTTGGTGCAATTTCTTATTTATTGTTATCATTATGGTCCACACATTTATGTGGGCAAGTAAACTACTTTGAATATTTTCGTTGTCTTAACATTGCATGTTGCTTTTAACTTTATTTCTTTGAGTAAGGATGATTCCATTGAATTTATCCAAAATTGATTTGGGTTCTTTCTACTTGGGAAATGTTAATGTGGTTTCCTTGCCCAGCTTTGGATCTATTGATCACAATTATTCATCCATTCTTGATTCTTATTGGGGATGGCTTATTCAAGTTTGTATGTATTGTTCTATTGGATTGTTGGTTGCTTGAATGGTACTAGTTGGCTATCCATTCCATACGTATTCTGATCTATCCAATCCTTTTGCTATTGTTCTAGTTAGTTTGTCAAAGTTTGAAATTGCTATATATATTTGGGTTGGGTAGCCTTGAAATAATAAGCCTCTTAATGTTTAGTTTATTTTGCGGCAACCTTAGTTAATTTGCTTTAGCAATGTATCTATTATTGGAAATGGGTGTTTGTTGAAATTTAAATCCCACAACCCTTGTTGAGATTACCTTCTTAAAAATATTTGCATCCAACCCTGCAAATTATTATTGCAATTTGCTTATGTAATCTTGAAATTGTAGGGGTTGGAACTTAACACTTGTACTTTTACGACATTCTTTCTTGTCACCTTGCCGATTTCCTTCTTTTCCATTGCTAAATCCCAATCATTTAGGATATAGGGAGCTATCTCAAACCTCTATATCTATTGATCTAAATGCACTTCCAAACTGTTGATTTTCTTGGTTACCTGCTAGAATAAGGTTTTTCTTCGCTTGATAACTACTTCGTTGATGAATTAAACATTAGTTTCACATATTATTAAAATTCAATATCATTTAGGCAGTTATATAGAAGAAAACACGTCAACTAATAAACGTGAAAGAGAAGGTAAAGTAACCATAAGCAATGAGACAAGAGACGCATCAATTAGGCACATAACTAGGGCAAAACCCACAAGTGGAAAACCTTGAAAAATTCCTTCCTTAGGAGCGAGAGAGAACTTCTAGATTCATCAACGCATCATAAAATAATGATAGCAAGACAATGGCTAAACCAAAAATCAAAATAATGATAGAGTGCCATGTTAATGTCCAATTCCCTGAAATTTCAACCCTCTTGAGAATTTCAGCCTCCTAAAATTTTGGCCCTCCTATAATTTCCCTGGATTAGAGATAGAAGAGACCAAAAAATGTTGTGTATAAATGAGGATAAGTGATCTCCATGATATAACCTTAAAGTGGGGTTGAATGAGTGCCTCTTAGGGGCCCAACAGACTTAATAATTTTGGAGCCAAATAAAAAAAATTCAAAATTTCCATTTTCTTTTCAAGATGAAAACACTGACCATGGCTACCATATTTTCCAACGCTCCCTCTTAGCCATGGAGGTACTTTTTATTCTCTCAAGATAAATCTTCTCGACTAATCAAAGGTCTCACAACCCAAAACTTAAGGGAAAGATCATCAGTCTCATCATAAGGAAATATACATAACATCCATCTCAAATCATCTCCTTGACCAAGAGGTCTCACAATGCACAACCAAAGGGAGGAACCAACAGTACATCTCTCGGACCACTAGGTCTCATGGCATACAACCTACAAGAGGAATCAACAATACATTTCCTAGACCACAAAGTCTCATAACACAACTTACATGAAGAATCAACGATACATCTCCCATACCACACCGTCTTATGACATAGCCTACAGGAGGGATCAATTATACATATCTTGAACCACACGGTCTCACGACACAACCTACAGGAGGAATCAACAATACATCTCTCAGATTACATCGTCTCATGACATAACGTAGAGCAATCAATAATACATATCTCGGACCACACGGTCTCACGACACTGCCTGCAGGAGGAATCAACAATACCCCTTATGGACCACACGGTCTCATGACACACATCCTACATGAGATGGTCGATAATATGGTGCTATGTAATTAGTGATCCTAAAAGGGGATTCTCAGTCATTCCAGTTTCTTCACATCAGCAACCAACTCAACTTCAAAAATGTAGTCATGGTGGATCTCAATGTTCAGTGGTTTATTCAACCTCAACTAGGGCTTCTCTTAGGAGCAAACATTAGTAGCTATTAACAGACAATAATAGACTTCAGCAGTGGCTTCTCACAGAAGCCTTCATTGAGAACCATAGAAGCGAGCGTTAACGTCTATAATCGAATCCAATAGATAGTAAATAGCTTATCACAAAAGCAAGCATCAACAACCATAGTAGAATCCCACAGATCATAAGTGAATCCGACAATAAGTGGCTTCAACGAAAATAAACATCATCAAATAGAACAGGGCTTGTAGCTTCTTTAAATCATCCATCAGAGGGATGTCAATGGACCTGCAGTCCATTGTGCCAAGGATATCACCAGGTTCATGCTTGAAAATCAACTTCCTCTTACACATGTCTTCTTCATAATAGAAAAATCATTGGCTCAATTTTAGCTTATCGGTCTTCAAAACTTCCAGCCACTTTCATCGAAACTTGCTTAAATCAGGCTGATCTAGTATGCTCCCTCAGAGTATAAAGCCTATCACGAGTCCTTTTGTCACATTGTTCTTCTACCATTTTCAACGACCAGTCTCTGTTATGCACCTACAAACCTCACTAGGAGGCTTATGGAAGAACATGAACAACCAGGGAAGCCAAGAGATTTGAAGAAATAATCAAGATAATACTATTTCTTGCGTGTCAACTCCCTCTTGATCTTTGATTTCTCTGATCGAGTCAAACTCATCACATTAAGGAATCCATACCATCATCAAAGAGTTGACATTATTAAGGAGTCCACATCATCAAGGAATGTACATCATTGTTAAGGAGTTCTTATCATCAAAGATTTCACGAAGTCCAATTCATTAAGGAGTCCATATTATCATCATCATCAAGGAGTCTACATCATCAACGATTTCACATCGTCATCATCAAGGAGTTTACATTATCATCGAGTCCATATCTTTATCATCATCAAGTGATAAACATCGTTAAGGAATTCATGTCAACATCATCATATCATCACAGAGTACATGTCATCATCAATAAGTTGACCATATCATCACAGAGGACATGCCATCATCAATAAGTTGACCATATCATCACCATATCATCATCAAGAAATTGACCTTGTCCATATCACCATAGAGTCCACAAATGTAGTACATATTATCTATATTACGAGGGAGTCCATATCATGATTAAGGAGTTCTCATTAAGGAGTTCATATCATGAGTTCACATCATCAACAAGCCCACATCGTTATCATCAATGAGTCCACATTATCAACATTGACAGGTCCACATCATCATTCATATCATCAATGGTTCTTGTCAACATCATCATCATCGCATCATTCATCATTAAGGAGTCCATATCATCAACAAAAAGGAGTAATATATATCAATATCATCAGAAGAATCCACATCATCATGGAGTCCATATCAACATCATATTATTAAGAAGTCCATATCAACATTAAAAGATTATCTCATCAAGGACTCTGCATCTTAACAACATGATGTCAAAGATTCTTAAGCAGAATCAAACAGGTCTATGGTTTGATTCAACCCTAGGATTCTTCTACAAAGAAATCCAATGTCCCTTATAATTAAAACAAAGAAATACAAGATACTTATCCTTTTGAAATCATGACAACTCACTCTTGACTTTAGAATCCATCCCGCAAATCAACCTCATCACCAAGATGTCAGCTCATCTAGGAACAAGTATGTAATACTAGGGTTTTATTTATAGTCCCTAAACATTCATTGACCTATCCCTAAATAGGGTTTTGAATTTTAGTGTAAACATTAGCCCTAGGGTTTTGACTTTGAAGCTATGGGGTTTATTCAATTTAACTCATGCCAGGGTTTTACCATATACATTAGATTCACAAACCCTAGATCTCGTATCCCAAAAGATAAGGTTTCGTGAAAGGGAACAACCAATTAGGGTTAAGGTTAGGGAACAACAAGCGATGCCACACAAAACTGAAATGCGAGCCTACTAAGAACAAATTAGGTTACTGAGAATTTAACGTCATATACATACATCCTGTCAAGATGATGGCACTGTAATAACATGTAGTTTTTTTTTTTGAGATTCGCTGCAATATATGAAACAATGGTTTCAACTATCATAACAAAAAATGCGATCTCATTGTATAGAAACAGAGAACAAACCCATACATGTGAACACCGAAAGTTGACCATGAAAATGCTATCTCCTTAGAGATATGGCATGCGAGTGATTGTAATTTGTATTGTATATAGAATGAGCCCATAATTTATATTTTGAGCCGAGTTATAGTCATAACTAAAGCGAGTCTGTAATAGATATTAGTGAGGACTGAACCACATAAATATAAAACAAGCTTCAAAAGTATATCCGAATAGTCAAAGATTTGAAATCATTATCTTCCCTTCATCTTGAATTACTTTAGACAAAAATCTTAGATTCGAGCTAACAACTCTTCACTTTGCAACATACTAAGAACAATGTATTAGGGTTTTCTCCAAGTCACATAGATTAAATTGACGTGTTCACATAAGATCAATTATATGCCCAGAATCTCATCGAGTCTTGAGAGACTACAATAAATCATCAACTTTGATCTAAATTGCCAATGGAAAGCGATCCTTAGGCCTCCTACTTAAAACCCTTAGCTAATACCATGTTGATTTCCTAGGTCACTTGGTAGAATAATTTTTTTGTTTTCACCTAATAACTACTTCAATGATCAATTAAACATTAGTTTCACATATTATTAAAATTAATATCATTTAGGCAGTTATACAGAAGAAAAAAATCAACTAATAAACATGAAAGTTAAATAAAGTAACCATAAGCAATGAGACAAGAGACACATAAAGTAGGCACACAAACATGTCAAAACCATCAAGGGGAAAACACAGAAAAATTCCTTCCTTATGAGAGAGATCTTCCATGTTCATCAATACATCATAAAATAATGATAGCAATAAAATAGCCAAACCAGAAACCAAAATAATGTTCGAGTGCCATCTCAACGTCCAATCCTTGAAATTTCCACCCTCCTGTAATTCCGTTGGATCAAAGATGCATGACACCAAAAAATAGTGTATAAGTGAGGAGAAATGATCTCCTTTATATAGCTTTCAAGTGAAGTTCAATGGATATCTCTTAGGGGCCCAACCAACCTAATAATTTGGGATGCAAAATTAAAAAAAAATTCAAAATTTCCATTTCCTTTTCAAGATGAAAATACCGACCATGGCTATCGTATTTTCCAACTCAAACATGTCCCAATTAATAATTACCTGATATTCTTTGAATTTATTCCCACTTTAGCTACTCGAGTTGTGTTCTTTGAAGTTTTCCATGATGCCTCATCAACCTTGATATCTCATATTTGCTTCATGGTGTCTTAAAATATTTCCAGAAACAACTTGATTTGCACACAGTTAATTGATTTTGGCAATGCTAGACTATTTTAAATTCTTAATTGAAAGAAAGTACTCCTTTTTTGTCATCGAATAATGAAATTGTCTCTTATATTACATGACTTTGTGGCATGGTTTGATCAAAGCAAGCATAGTTAATGTAATGCATATAAAAATGATTACCGTTGCATCCACAACATGATGATTTCCTTCTTTACTAGTAGACATATTTATCAATGTAGACATATTGTACAAATATTTGAGATATTTGTTGTGCCTATAAGGTAAATTGAATAATCTTTTACATTGGGTTGCTCAATTTTAAGGTCCAACAAATAGTACTATTAACAATCTTGTTTGCAATACTCTCTTTGGTTTTTATAAAGCTTGGATGGTATTGATTGACATGGTTGCCCATGCCCATAAAATGTTGGGCAATGCCCTTGTGGCAAAAATAAACATTTTAGATATAATTATGCATCCTTAATGACAAGAAACCACTGTCAATATAATGATATAATTGCAAATAATATATCTATGCCCCTTATCTGTGAGTCCTTTACATAAGATTGAGCTTGATAATAAAGAGGATTGGAGAGAAGAATCGATGAGGTGGTTCTCTTGAACACACAAATAATTGACATATTTAAAAACGAATGTAGTCTTATTGGTCATGATAAACTAGCATGCGATTTTGTGACATGGTTGTATAATTTTGTGTAATTTTTTCTTCACCCAAGTAGTGTGAGGATTGTGAATTGTGGTCATTTTGCTTGGTGCCTAGGCTTGATTGGCTTTGTTGACCCATAATAGAAGCATTAGTTTGCCTAACGTACTTGAAGCTTAATTGTCATGGGTGCTTTTTGTCATCCTATTTATGTGATTATGTTTGAGTCGTCATAAGGATATTTGTAAAAATTGTTTCCAAATGCCCAAATGTTCACAACTAAAGCTTATTGGCATGTTTGTCATTGATAAATACTCTAGATTTCTTTCAATGTTTTTGATTGTCGTCTTCTTTTCTTTCTAAAACGAGTATTGTTCAAGAGATGCTTGTTTTTATTTTTGGTTTCTACACCATGGAAAGTTAGAGGTGATCTATTAGTTGCCTAGGTACAAATTGAAATTTTTTATTTGATTGCTTTGCTACCATATTATAATAACAAGACTACCACTTAAAATGTCAACTATTTTTCTCTAATTTTTTGGATACATTTTGTTTTGCTTGTTATTAACTAGGCTTCTTTGTTTGGGCGTTCTGTGAGTAGATAGTAGATACCATTTTGGTTTGGACGAAGGGATGGTGAGGTTTGGGGTTTTATAACTTTGATTAATTCAAATCTAGAACAATTGATTACATCATATTATTGAACTTTGGATGATATAGGATGGAACTCATTTTGTAAAATATAATCAATATTAAAAAATATGTAGATGTAAAAAAATGAAGTATATAGAATTCAATTAAGATAGCATGGATACAGAGAGACGAGGATATATTAGGTACATGTATATAGTAGTACTTATATAAATTCTCCAGAACTAGGTGCACCAATGCAAGAGTAAGGCTATCACTACATATCGTAAAATAAATATATTTATCTATGTTTTACATACAAGCAAACTCCAAAATTTTTGTAACTCTTAATTGTTTGATACCCGTATGAGCTAGGCTTAGGGACCAAACCAAGAGTGTTAAGTGCATTAATTTATTTTAGTGTTCAATTTGATAAAAAAATAGAAGTACAATGAAAAGAAGAAAATGAAATTGAAAAAAAAGGCTATTATTCTAGAACATTTAAAGAGGCCACATTGTTTCCAACATCATCATCGACTATTAGCTCTTGAAGGAACCGTTTGCTCTGTAGCACCACTTTACTAGGTGCTTGCAAGTCATTTGTTACAATTCAGTTTTAAAGAACTCCCAAACAATTTCTTTGGGATTCACATCCCTTCCCAGAGGGCCCCTTACTTGTAACCATATCTCTAGGTAACATTAGTGGAAGATTATTATGGATGAAAATCAATATTTCAACCCTCTATGATTTTAGATCATATGATTGAAGCACATTGTAATGCCTCCTTATAAACAAAGGAACACATTTCCTATGAAAAATAATCATGGAAAATTATTATAACCTGGAAATCCTATGCCATGACCAATCAACAAGATCCTTCATCCCCCTCTCTACCTTGAAATTATTAAACCCAAACTCATCTTGACCATTAATGATTGCAACAATGTGTAAATTGTGCTTGATTATCCTCCATGAATAATGTTTCTTAAAGCTATATATAAATATTATTCTTCTCCATGGCTAATGTTGCATAAATCTATATATAGCCTTTACATATCTATAGTTTTCTATCCTTTCCACATCATACCATTGTGGATCTAATGGAATATTTCCATATCATGTGATATGGTGAGTCAATTCCATGTATAATGAATCCTCTCCATTTGTTGATAAGACTCATTCGATTTGCAATTCATTTTATATGTTCATCCATGGAGCCAAGCGTCTAATGAGCTTGTTCAGATCAAGGAAAATATGCCTTTGAAGTGAATTGCGTTGACTACACATTGAATAACATTCAATAAATATATTTGACCTTGAATCAAAGCTTGTCATTCAAAATCGTTCCCCTAACTTCCATTCTAGCGTTAGGATGCAATTATCACCAATCAATCAACATGTTTGATTTGAATGGAAAGTGGCCTACATACATGGTATTCATCCACCCATGGTACTTATCCGCCCATGGTATTGTAAGTGACATCTATCCATGGTTTTCATTCACCCATGGTATATATCCATCCATGGTATTCATCCACACATGGAATTTACTCATGGTATTGTAAATGTCATCCACCAGAGGTATTTATCCACCCATGGTATTGTAAGTGACATTTGCCCATGGTATTTAGTTAGCCATAGTATTCATTCACCCATGGTATTTACCCAACCATGGAATTTACCTGTGGTATTGTAACTAAAAAAATGCTATAAGTAACAAGTCGCATCTTGCAAAAGGATAGATTGTCCACCACAATGTAGCTTCTACAATTATTCTCTGTTTTAATAAAAAAATTCTTTGTGGTTTTATTTACTATTGGTTCTCTCCTTTTTCTGGCATTATAATTTTGTAGATCTTGCTAGATCCATTTCACTTTTTAGATCTTGAGGGCCTCCCCCCAAGGTCCGGATCAGTGGTATCAAATTCAAGTTACGAATTCATGGGAATGAGTGTTTGAAGCATATTTCAGTGTCAATATTTTGCATCCATTTTTAGCAAACTCCATGCAAGTTCCACGACCACCACATAACACTTTCTTGGGAAAGCGGGAAGAATTTATGTTTTTTTCATTTTTTGCAAGAATTTTTTGGGCGCCGAGTTTGTAGTGCTGATATGAAAATATTGGTGCAAAATTTTTAGAAACAAATAATAGATCTGGATTTCTCTCGAAAAAATAACTAATTTCAAAAAAATCAGTCAAATCAGAGTCTGGATGAGGGAGATATCACTAATTTAACATCAACAATGTTGCAATTTTTTTTTTGACGACAATTCGTGGATGACAACTCTCCTGTCATTTTTTGCAATTTTTAGTGAAAAATTTCAGAGAAATGATTATAGATATGAGCTCCCCTTGAAAAATCACTTGATTTCAAAAAAAAAAATCGGTCGAATCGAAGTCCGGACGAGGGAGTTATCGCCGATTTAAAATCATCGTTTTTTTTTTTTTTTTTTTTTTTTTTTTTTTTTTTTCAGAAATTTTATGACGGCGGGATAGTTGTAGCGCGACTTTGAGTTTTTAGAGTCTCTAGATAACAGTTTCAAACACATGGGAATTTGTAAAATGATCATTATATTTCCAAAAACAGGTTATAAAAAATGTTTTTAGTTATATTGACTGAGTTATGCCCATTTTAAATCTGGAGCAGCATTCGGAGCGGGTTCCCTTTGGAGACGTGCCCTCCCAAACTGTTTTAGTAGGCAGTTGCTTCACATTCATCAGTTTCAACATAGCAACATTCAACTTGGGTTTTTTGGAGACATGCCCTCCCACCCCAAGCTATGTAGGCACTTGTTACTTCATCAACAACCATTATCAGGGTTATGGGTCAACCGAACAAAATTCTTCTCATCAAAGTCCATTTTCTAGGCCGCACACTGATAATATCATAGTTGGTCACAATAATTTCATGGTATCTCTATCATCGGATATTCGTTTGTCATAGTTTTGGGTCATCCACAAACCATACTTCATCGAAGTCCATTTGCTAGGCTGCACACTGTTAGCATCACAACTGGTCACAAGCATTATAGGGTATCTCTATCCTCGGATCTTCGTTTTCATGGTTATGAGTCATCTACAAGCTCACACTTCACATCGAAGTCCATTTTCTAGGCTGCACATTGTCAGTATCACAGTTGGTCACAATCATTACATGGTATCTTTATCTTCGGATCTTCGTTCATCACGGTTATAGCTTAACAACACAAAACCCTTCTCTTCAATGGCTATTCATAATCAAAAAATACTGCTCATGAGGGAACTTCACGCAATGGGGACCATTGCTTCTTAAGGAGGGGGGAATGATCCGAATGGAAAGTGGCCAACACCCATGATATTCATTCACCCATGGTATTTATCTTCCCATGGTATTGTAAGTGACATCTATCCATGGTATTCATTCATCCATGATATGTATCCACCTATGATATTCATCCACACATGGAATTTACCCATGGTATTGTAAATGTCATCCACCCATGGTATTGTAAGTGACATTTTCTCATGGTATTCAGTCACTCATAGTATTCATTCACCCATGGAATTTACCTGTTAGCCTCTCTAAAATAACAATAATAAATCCAAAATAATAAATAAATTAATTAAATATTCCTAGTTTTTGGGTTGTTGGGTTGTTCCTCAAAAGATGGAGTTTGTTTAGGAACTCCTATCTTGGTGGGTTTTTGGTGAGAAATTATCTCAACCAAAAGAGACTAAGATAGCACAGACTATCTTCTCTCATCTATTTAAATTGTAAATTAAAATTCTTTTAATAAGAGAGATTACATGAAGAAGCCATGAGGCTTCTGCCTTTTCCGCCAATGTTTTGCCTAAGTTTTGTATTTATTTTTTCTGCAATATGTTTTTCAGTTATTTAATTTGTATCATGTGGTATCAGAGCGTTATGAGTCTGGGCCTTTTCCTCATGTGAGCGCCGATTTCTGGACGCGATTGCACATAGGTTGTGTTGAGGTCGTGATCGCTGGAATGTAATTTGTTGCGCGCTGCGACCAGAAATCTTTGCGTTTTTCTTTCTTTCTTTCTTTTGGTGCAGCGTGATGGATCTGCAGCGTCGAGGTTGCTCCTCTGCTCTCCAAACACTGTAGTTTTACTGATTAGTGTTTTGTTTATACAGCGTGAATGATGTTTATTCTGCTGCAAATTTATATTTTTAAATCGATTCATATTGTAAAAGCGCTCACATATAATTCGATTATGAAACATCGCTATCGTTTAAGTGGCATCGCTTCTGCAGTTCATCACTTCAATACAAGTTGTTAAAACCAGATTTATGATCTACTTTTCTAATTAAGCTATGAATGCATCCTCCAAAACCCGACTCCAGCACGCTGGTTTTGGTTTTCTTCATGAACTTGGTTCTATTTTTTTTACAGAGCTTCCTACGTATCGCGTATTGAAAGTTTGGGATTTCCTATTCTTTTGCCCAACGGATTGCACTTTCACTTTAAAAAAAAAACCAGCGTTCAGCTGCATGCTGCTTTTGAAAAACGCATCCAGATTCTGCTTCATTTGCCTGAAAATCGTGCCCAAAGTAGATCAGTCAATTCTGCATGGAACGAGCTGTCAGGTCTATTGACTTTTTCCTGGAGGCTTTTAGAACCGACCTAGGTGCGAAGTAAACAACGTGGAACAATGTCATCGATGCTAGGAGCAATACCCATGTCTTAGAATCTTTCATAGGGCTGTGTGGATATGTCGAACTCAAAGGTTGGTTACCAGATCTGCATATAGTTTGTAGGAACCGACTAGGTAAAAACCATTGTTAGTAATAAAACGACTTTACCAGATCTGCATCCTGGAATCGATCCTAGAATCAAATTGAACTGGACTCCTTTATCATAAGCATCCCGTTGATACATATCATAGCAGCCCTCATAACACATGCTACAACTCCAGCACTAAAAAAAGGCCAGTAATGCTGCCTTTGAACGAGCCTTTTTGAAAACAGCGTTTTAAAATAGTTGAAACAACTTTTTTAAAATATTTTTTCCAGCGTTTGAAAGTTATCCAGCGTTTAATTGGCATCGAATTCTGCATATAACATATTGCAATCCAGCGTTGACGGATCATCCAAATGATAAGTCATTCCTAGTTTTTGGGTTGTTGGGTTGTTCCTCAAAAGATGGAGTTTGTTTAGGAACTCCTATCTTGGTGGATTTTTGGTGAGAAATTATCTCAACCAAAAGAGACTAAGATAGCACAGACTATCTTCTCTCATCTATTTAAATTGTAAATTAAAATTCTTTTAATAAGAGAGATTACATGAAGAAGCCATGAGGCTTCTGCCTTTTCCGCCAATGTTTTGCCTAAGTTTTGTATTTATGTTTTCTGCAATATGTTTCTGAGTTATTTAATTTGTATCATTACCTGTAGTATTGTATCTTAAAAATGCTATAAGTAACAAGTTGCATCTTGCAAAAGGTCATATTGTCCACCACAATGTAGCTTCTACAATAATTATTTGTTTTAATAAAAATATTCTTTGTGGTTTTATTTATTGTGGGTTCTCTCCTTTTTCTGGCATTCTAATTTTGCAGATCTTGCCAGATCCATTTCAATTTTTTAGATCTTGGGTGCCTTCCCCCAAGATCCGAATCAATGTTAAGTAACCATGTCACACATTGTTCAATGCACCTCAAACAACCTTTGAAGTAGAATATGAAATTTTGGAAAATGAGTATTTGTTGGTTTTACGAGCCAACGTCTATATGCTTGAAAAGAAATTTGACTAGATATATATTTTTCTCCCTCTTTTATGATTTATGGACTACAAGAAATATGGCCTTAAGGGAAAGACACAAATTTGTTTAACAAGGGTTTGTTTCGATGATTTTCTCATCCAATCACTTAGTCTTGGCTCAAGAGCTTTTTCAACATCTATTTTCTCCTTATCTAGGAAAGCATTATGGAAATTTTCACATCTCAACAACTTTCATCCTTCATGGACGTCATTTATAGTATGCACAATTTCAAATAGGGGAGATTATGTTAAATCAAAAAGTGTTCTACATGGATAAAACTATGCAATTGAATGTTCATTTTTCCCAATGTTTCATTTCACCCTTGAAGTTTATATCTATTGTTGACTTCTAAGTTGTCCAAATACCCTTGAAGATAAATAAGCATGTAACTTGGAATTGGTGGGGGAAGAGATAATGTCATGGAAGCCAAATATCCCCCAAAATTTGTCTACATGTTGAAGGATAACCAAGCGATTCTACTATAGAACTTGCAAATTAGTGGCACCCTCCAAACAATGCACCATCCATTTGTTATCAATGATGTTTCCTTGTGTAGCCATATTCCTCATCCCTAATACCTTGTCATTCTTGGGCATCATACACAAGTCACATAGAAAAATAGGGAGTTCCATCTCTCTCTGTGATACCTTGACCACAATCTTCATTATACCTCGAACACAATCTCCACCATACCTCGACCATAAATATGATTGAAAAATATGTTCTAAGTGCAAAAATTGAACTTGACATCAATAAGATACAAAGTCTTGCATCATTTTCCCCTTCTACTATGGATATGTGAGAACCAAAAACTAAATATTTCATTATTCACATCTAAGCGATATTAAATTCATGTCTATATCAAAACATTGTTGCTCCACTATTGATCAACATTATTATAGCCATAGGCTTGTATGCAAATTCATTATTTAGAAGGTTTCAATAGATTTTTTTGGATTGGTACCCATTATTAATATTAGTTGTGGATGGATTGATGATTTGTCATGGTTACATCTAATGAGTATATCTTATTGTTAGGGTTGGTCGACCATACAATAATATATCCCTCTCCACTCCTTTTGATGATTGGTTGATTGTAGATATGCTCTCTTCTTTACATTTTTGATGGCACCCACACTTGCTTCCTTTTGACATGTATATGCTTGATGATGAAAATACCATCTTGGGAATACTTTCCCTTTTTGGGGGAATAATAAAGATTGCATTATAAAAAAGAATTCACATGAGTAGAAGAAATGTTTCCAATGACACAAGTAATACTAGTATCAAATTATTGTGAAGGAACATTTGATACAACACATTATTTATTTGTGACTCACTTCATCAACACATGGTTAGTTTTACTGGTTTCATATATAGAAATATAGTAATTAGGAAGCCACAACAAATGCACATTGATTCTCAAGTTAATCTCCCGCGATTTTGTTTGATACAACCTCTCTTTATTGATGTTCTTAATATCACAACCTATATCCTTTCTGTAACTCTTAAAAAATCATAATCAAAATCACGGCAATCAAGCTTGAAGATCTGTTCCAAGATGATCTTCAATAATTAGGGTGCCTTCATGTAGAACAACAAATAGTAGACAATGTAATTATGGTCTAAGAGGCAATACACACTAGCAGAGGAAATGGGGACAAAGGGATGATTATTAAAATAAACATGACCAACACATTTGTTTGGGTAAAGAGATCTTTCCTTTTTTCTTGTTCTTTGCAAATTTAAATGTATTGATAACTTTTTGTATTTGGTTAAAGCTTGTATCAATGGTCAATGGATTGTGCCCTTAGTTAATAGAGGCCCATTGAATTTCTAAAAATTGACAGAGGATTAAAATCGGGCTTCTCAATATCCCTATTATTATATATCATAATGGATGAGGCACTTATCTTGAAAGTTGGAAGTTGAAAGTGTATCTGGTAACCTTCATGGATTTAATTTACTTAGAGGTGTTAAAGGAACAAACCATTCGCAATTTATGGATGATACACTTTTATTAGGAGGGTCTCAATTGTGTTTAGGTGATTTAAATGTGTTTTTTTTTATCATTTTCCCAATGTTAATGATGGTAGAGTTGAATGTTAATGATGGTAGAGTTGATGATGGTAAAATTCAAATCTATGGTTTGAACACTAGCCTATTTTTTTTTCAAGCTATATTCATAATTTTAAAGTTCTTTTCTTTGGAGTCTTGAGCCCCTTTTAAATACCTCAGTGCTAGTATTTGTTGAATGGTGTTGTCATTGATGCCTGCGTCAATATTTGAACACTCTTAATATACGTCTATGGATTACATTGATGAGAAGCTCCTACGATGTGGTCATGATGCCATGAAGAAGATGAATGAGAAGGTCAATGTATTTGCAAACAATATCATCATCATTTGATTGTCCTCGTTATGTTGTTTCCATCAGTAGGTTGTACACATCTTAGGTCCTCTCGATTGAAGAGATATGACCTTCAAAAATTTAAACCCTGAGATCATGGTCAAAGTAAACCCAAATTGAGTTTTAAAGGAAGCACTTCAATTGGAATTAGATTAAAATATCCTATTTGTGAAAAAAGGGGTGCTCATATCTCCATATTGACCAAGGCTATATTATTTGAAGGATTTATCATTTAAAAAAACAAAAAAAAGAGAGGTTTCAATTAATTGGAATATTATTTTAAAATTAAAATTATGAGCTCTCGTCTACATTTTAAAGGGTTTTTAAATCACTTCGTGAGTCACGATTGGGTTTTGTATTATTTAAATAACAAAAAAAGAAAGAAAGGGAGGACCATTTATAAAGGCAATATCCATGTCGGTCTCCCTCCCTGTGTCTGGTCATGAATATTGGTGACAAATCCTCTATATATATGCACGTATCTCTGCGCTTGCACACTAATTTTGTGTGAAATAAGAATAATTAGTTTTGAGAATTAGTAATATGCATCCATAGTTTCAAAAGAATAAGGGTAAACATATAACTAGTGATATGCTCTGAGTAAGGTTTTGTTACGAAGAATATAACATGATGATCGATCAGAGTGATTAGAGGCTTCTCTTGATCAAAAGTTTGTGGATCGATTTATGATTTTTTGCCCGTCTGTTCTGTGATAGTGGTCATGGTGTTATCTATATCTCAGAGCTAATACATGCTTTCTAGTGATTGAGATTGATCACACACAAAACGAAACTGCGATTTAAATCTGAATGCATGTGACGTTAGCTACCACTTCCATCGTTTTCTGATTGCACTTATCATTTAGTGAGGACTAAATGATACAATTCACACTACAATTCTATACAATACGAAGGGAAATACTTCATTTTATGTGCTTGCCCTGCAATAGTGCAATTGTCTATACATCCAACAAGAAATATTTTGTGGGGTTCTGATATTTAAATGAAAGGAGAACTTAACGCCATATGAAAAGATAATTACAAGAATTGAAATGTTTCAGTTTATCCGCTTGGATTTTTTTAATTTTTAAAGCTGAAAGATTATTCGAGTGCATATTATTTAATTTTGAGCAAATCTTGTCATATTCTTCAGCAAGAAGGCAGAAGGCTCAAAGCAAGCAAATGTTGAGCTGTGCTTATCATTGAATTGAAATACTGTGTCTGGTTCTTTCCCAATACAAATGCGTTAAGAATGTTTTTGTCAGCCAAGATATTATCACCAAGTTTTAGTGGAGGTTAACAAAGTCCGGTTTTGGCGAAGGACAAAAGTATTATCTGGCTACGCATAACGAAGTTCAATATTTCTATATTTCTCTTTGACTACATAGCATAGGTCACCATGTGACGTGGTTGGCCACGTCAAAGACACGTCGGGATATGATGGGAAATAGCTTCGTGCCCAACATATATAACCTGTGTTGCTACTCGATATTCATATTGTTGTGAAGTCAGAAATAAGGAGCACCCACAAGGAACATGTAGCAAGTTCCATAACATAGCCGATTGATATGCGGATCCTCCCTAACTAACAAGTTAGTTTTGTTCGTACTTTTTTATTTATTTTACATTTTTTATCGCTCTATTTGCAATATGCAACTGATTTTTTATAGCAATGTTACTAGGGATTAAGCAATTTGTAGAAAAGTGTTTGAAAAGTGATTTTGTAGAAGGGTTAATTCTTATATGGTTGATTTGGGTTATTTAAGTCATTATTGATGTCAATTGAATCCGAAAGAAGTTAGGCGATCGAAGTTCAGAGATAGATGTAGTGAGAGGGGTTTTATAGTGCTTTTGACTCATATATGATGACCAAAATGTCATGTGTACGTTTGAATATTTATGAGCTTATTGCAGTGTGATAATATAACATAAATTGACTTTTTAACAACAACAAAGGAAATTCAATGACATAACAGTGCAATTCTAATCATTATGTGATAGAGGCAATGCAAAGATTTGTGATTGTGATCATCCAAGTTTTTTGCTTATTGATATATAAAAACAATATTTGGATAGTGAACTATGTAGTAATTATGTAGTGCAATAATCAAGTATTGTAGTTGATCAAGTGTGACCAATGTGATATATCTTATTCTTTTATCGTCTATCTTAATGGTGGTAGGGTGGTGTACAAAGGAGACCGATGACTCCTTTAGGTTGGAGCTTGAGAAAATTTTCAATCTTTAGGTTAGCAGGGTGGTGCATGACATAAATTAGAGCCTCCTTCAGGTTGGAGCCTGAGAACATTTCATGGTGGCAGGGTGGTGCTAGGGAAAGTTCGAGCTTGGAGGGTGTTGGAGTATCTTTTCAGTTGGTGCTGATAAAACCAGGGTGTTGGAGCATGCTTTTAGTTGGAGATGATAAAACAGGGCGTTGGAGCATGCTTTTAGTTGGAGATGATAAAACAGGGCATTGGAGCATCCTTTCAGTTGGAGCTGATAAACTAGGGGGTTGGAGTTGGAAACCAAGGTGTTGGCGCATCCTTTCAGTTGGAGCTGATAAATCATTTGGTTGGAGCCTCATTCCAATTGTTGCTAGAATTTTTGTAATATTTAAGACTTATATTAAAAGTGTTCGATGTTAGGGTTTCCACCTAACTTAATATTGTGTACTATCTTTGATATTGTGCATTGTTGAATGGTGTTGTTAATTGTTTAATGATATAATTAAATTATTAAAAAATGTGAAATATTGATTCACCCTCTTATCTCTTTGGTGTGTGATTCTTCTCTCGATAGTTCTACTCGTGAATTACCCACCCCCCCTTCTTAGCATTGCTGAATATTTTAACAACATTTCTTAGTTATTCATTTTCTCAAGTTTGGCAAGGCGTAATCAACAACATCTATAATTTACAACATTGGGGTTAATAACTGAACTCTGCAGGGATGATTGTCCTCATAAATTTTTGCTAACAATCCTTCTTATTTACCAATACTTAATAATGTTTGTGGCCATTGGAATTATGTAGCAAGTTGCAAGAGAAATTACAATTTCCTCTTGGTGGGAGTATGGTGGAAATGGTTTTTTTTTTTTTGGGGGGGGGTGTTTAGGTGGGAATAAGACCATAAATTGTTACATTTTTTAAATTTGGATTATCAAATCTCCCAAAGGTCAAAGTGGCATTAGCATCAAATATTGTTTGACTATGGATATTTGTTTGGGCCAATTATTATTTTGTATTAAGTTGGAATGGTGGAAGAAAGCCCTCCTTTAAGAATACTTTCAGGGAAATTGGAAGCATTGTTTAAACAATTTTTTAGATAGCAGTAATGGGTCACATGTTTGAAAATTAATTAGTGTTATGGTGCCTTTAATGAAATCCAAGCTAACTTGGGCCCAAATTAATGGTAAAATGATCAATATTTTTAGTGATAACATTATGGGAATCCTCCAATTGACCTTAATAATTAACTTCTTCCTTTCGAAGTTTGGATGTGAAGCCAAGTCCTTCACATTTTGTTTGGCATATTGTCCAAGTTTTAAGATGGTTCTTGATAGATTGTCTGTTCCTCCTTGTCACTTCTTCCTGTTAATCTAGGATCCTTGGTGCCCCTTTTCATCTCTTACTAATCATAGCCTCCTTAGTCCGAGTACTCTAGCCTATCTTAAACTATGTTTGATCACAATCTAAGAATTGGCTATCGACTAAGGACCATGTCTCTTACTCTCCCTCGATGCTCTAGTATATGGAAGTAGGTTTAGAAAATCAATTATTACCTTATGCTAGGTAATAATTCATTTCAATATCTTAAGGTTTGAGAATATTAAAAAATGAGGGATTCAAGGCCCTCAAAATGTAATTTGTGTAATTGGTAGGTTGAAAATTAACGTCATCTCTTCTTTAACGACAGAGATATAACACAAACATTACATGGGTTTTTTCACAAATAACCTATTTCTAGGAGGGCTCGGCCAACAATGCCAAAAATTATTTGTTGGAATGTTTGGTTGACTCATAAAAAATCTATATTTCAACAAAAATTTGTTAACCCAAGGTAACTGAAGTAAAAAATCATGATCTAATGTCCAAACCATTAAATTACAAGGATTGAAAGGCCATATGTTGCAATTGCTTGAATGTGAGGAGAAAAAGTGGCTGGTAGACATCCTTATGTGAGGAGCTTCTCATCCAAAGTCAATGTGATCCAAACTTATGCAGGAAATAAATATAACAAAAATATAAACATAAAGATAGATATGCAACATAAGTAAAACTTCATTTCATTAATATCAAATAACCAAAATATGCTTACATACAGAACAAAAAAAAACTAGCTTGAGCGATGGTAGCTTATCTCTCAGAAGAGATGTGGCGGTTACATGCCTTTGAACTGTCTTACGATGAGGCTCAAGGGCCTTTTTATTATTAAACAACAAGGGAAAACCCTAAACAATGAAAACCCTAACCCCAAGATTGAAACACCAAGAGTTTTTGGGCCCCGTTGGGGTTAGTTGGGCAACCAACTTCCTGGGGGTCATATTATCTCCGTTTGGTGCATATGATACCTCATTGGAAATATCTCTCCAAGTACTACAAGATTTTCACTTATAACTATGGGCCTGCCACAAACCTAAAAAAATCACAGTTTAGGGGGTCAAAACTGCTTCTAAATTTCAGGACCTGAAAAATTATTGAAAATAGTAAATGTTGCTATAGACAAGGAAACTAATGAAATCGACTAGAGGTCTAGGTGGAATGGTCCCCATTGTGTGCATAGCCTCGATTAGGTGAGAAAATTTCTATTGAACTTGGTCCCTGGTGAACCATTTTCCTTGGTGAAGGAGTTGGCATGCGTTGACAACTCGATATAGTTGCATCCTCTATTTGCGGGTGTTCTTAATATACGTGTCCATGCTTCGATCATTTGTGGCCTGTTCCATGTAGTCTAGGTTTAACTTTGTTGGTGTGAGTTGTTCTGCAATGTCGGATGTGTCCAGTATTGGTGGAAAGTATGGCCGCAGGAGGTCCACATTGAAGACTAGGTGCAGACCATGGAATGATGGAATATTGAGCTCAAAGGAATTTTCCCCTACAACCTTGGTGATGGTGTATGATCCATATCAGAGTGAGAAAAAATTGTGGTGGGGCCCAAGGAGGCGCTCCTTCTGTAAATGTAGCCAAAATTTATCGCCCACTTGGAACTTGTGTGGCACCCGATGCTGATCATGTCGCTGCTTGTCCAATATGTCATGGTATTGTTGGCAGATTTGCTGAATGCGCTCAATGAATCTGTTCGCCTTGTCAGCTTTAGACTAGACATGAATCAAATCCGCCTAAGTAACTGCAAATGCTATGGCCACATCAATGGGACATAATGGAAGGAATCCTAACCCAACCTAAAAGGGATTTGTTCAGTTGAGCTATGGAGAGATGTATTGTAGCTGTGCTGGACATAGGGGAGGATTTCGCCCCATGTGTGTGGATGCTTCAAGTTGTACATGTACAAAATGTGTACGATCATCCTGTTGACGACCTCTGTTTGGAAATCATTTTGGGGGTGGAAAGCCGTGGACTTAGTGAGCTTGGTATCCAACATCGACTAGAGACTTGAGAAAAATGTGATTAGGAACTTGCTGTCTCGATATTGGACTGTGGGATCCCAAAGTGTACCCACAATTTTTCAAAGAAGGGCTTATTAGTGGCTTCTACTATGATAGTCTTCTTGCAAGCCGCCAGAATGGCCATCTTAGAGAATCTGTCGACAACCACAAAGCACAGTGATTTCCATGCTTGGTTGAAGGAAGGCCCGACATGTATTTCATGGAAGGATTCCCAAGGTCGACTAGGTGTAGGCAGTAGAGCATATATGCATCGTTTCTTAATGGTTTGTTTGGAAATGGCACAGGTAGTGCATGATATGATGTACTTCCCAACATCCTCTTGTAGGTTCAACCAATAGAAATACTTCTGCAACACTGCCATTGTTTTCTCTACCCCGAAATGTCCAACGAACCAACTGTATTTCACTTCCCAAGTCATCTTGGCATACTCGCTTGAAGGAAAAAAAAGGTGTTCTAGGTGTCATAAAAGTGCATCCTAGAGGTGAAAATTTGGAACTTTTTTCCCTTCCAAGAGCGTCTAGTATGTTTTTCTGAATTCAAGATCGCTCTTGTAAATATGCGGCCACCCCGAAGTCTCGTTCCCATAATAGTCGAGCAAAGTGGTCAGCGCCATGATAAGCGGTCGACTGAGGCAGTCTGCAACATTGTTGGTGCTGCCCTTATTGTAATTAATGTTCAAATGGAATTTTTGCAGGTATGTGG
This sequence comes from Pinus albicaulis, assembly GCA_034641835.2. Classification (NCBI taxonomy): domain Eukaryota; kingdom Viridiplantae; phylum Streptophyta; class Pinopsida; order Pinales; family Pinaceae; genus Pinus; species Pinus albicaulis. Next base: position 835,849,451 of record CM076576.1, read on the forward strand.
ACAATTTTTGATGGCGATCATTTTGCAACTTCCCTTGTGCCTGTATGAACTACAGGGGTCCGTGGTTTGTGTGGATGACCGTTTCCTTCCCGAGAATGTAATGTTTCCATTTTCGGCAGGCCTGCACAATGGAATACATGTCTTTGTCATAGGTGGGATACTTTTGGACCGTGTTTGAAAGTGTCTCACTGTTATAAGCCACTGGATTCCATTGTTGAGTAATAACTGCACCAATAACATAGTCATAGGCATCTGTCTCAATCTCAGATGGTTATTGTTGTTATGGTAATGTGATCACTGGTGCAGAGCAGAGGAGATGCTTCAACTTAACGAATGCTTTCTATTGGGATTCAGACCAAAAGAAATTTGCTTTCGCTCCGCCCTTGGTGACTTGACTTAAAGGCCAAGTGATATGAGAAAATCCTAACACGAACTTGCGGTAGATGTTGGTAACACCTAGAAAGTTGCGAAGCTTTGTTAGAGGTGTTGGGGATGAAAAATCCCTCAATGACTTGTATCTTGGCTGGATCCACATGCACACCCTACTCATAAATTATGTACCCTATGTATTAAACCTGGGTCATACCAAGAATGAATTTCTCCAAATTGGCAGACAACTTGTGTTGCCGCAGGGCTTGGAGGACCTGTCGAATATGGTGGAGGTGCTCTTCCCAAATCTTGCTGAAGATCAAAATTTAATCCAGATACACCACCATGAATGAGTTAGTGAATGGTTGCAATATGTCGTCCATCAGCCTCATGAAGGTTGGTGGGGAATTCGTTAACTCGAAAGGCGTGAACAAGCATTCGAAAGGGCCCTCTTTGGATTTGAAGGTAGTCTTCCACATATCAGAGGTTTCAGTTGGTACATGGTGAAAACCGGACTTCAAGTCAATCTTGCTGAAATCTTTGAACCGCTTGAGCTAGTTTAGAAGGTCATCAATCCGTGGGATTGGCTACCTATTATGGGTAGTGATATTGTTCAGTGCCCGATAGTTAATACAAAATCTCTAGGTCCCATACTTCTTCTGTACCAACACGATCAGGCTCCCATAGGTGATGAAATTAGCATGATGTTCCCTTTATGCAACAACTCCTGATCTGCCTCTTGATTTCATCATTCTCCAGAACAAAGTGTCGATAGATAGGTCCTTTGGGTAGCAACACGCTCGGGGTCAGATCAATGGAATGCTTGACCTGACAGTGTATAGGTACCCCTGTAGGTTAGGTGAAGATGTCCCGTTACTCCTCCACGACCTTGGTCATCTGTTTCTGCCATGCAGAGGAGCCTTTTCTGGAGGCCGTGGACACAATCTTATTCTTTCCCTGAGGGAAAATCATAAGGAAAACAAATTTCCTAGTCTAGGAAACGATCTTGTGGCATTGTTTCACAATGATAAAAGGGATGGCGGTAGGAGGTGCTACCTCCAATATCCTATACAACTTATTTCCCAAATTAATAATATAAGTGCGAGGCCTAGACTCATACACAACATGCCACATCCAAAATTATGGTTGGACTAATAATACATCACAAACTTTAAGAGGAGAAACATCACACAATACTTCATCCGTGAAGGCTTGATGCTATAGGGGAGGCGTCACTGCTCGCTGACACAAATATATTGTCCTTAGGCCCAACCGCTTCATAAACTATACTAAAATGAAGCTCTTTTGGCTCCTGTTGTCGACAATGAACCACAACGGAGATCCCTTCGGAGTGGAAGAGGCTTCCCCCTCCGTAGGATCTTCTGGTTCATACTTTTGGATATTGGTGGTGGAAACGATGGCACTGGGGTCCACATCAATAATTTGCTTCCATTTTTCATTCCCCTTGTCGGGTTTTGGCTTCGAGTCAGAATTTGCATTTGATTAAGAAGCCTTCAACTTGGACACCGGTGACTGCTTGACTCGACTCTCACTTGTGTTGTGAGTGGGGATATTATGGAACTCACACCACTTTGTCTTAATGGTGTTGTTATTTTCTTGTGTCTTTTAAGGGTTGTCATGGGTCTCATCGCTTTGGATTTTTCCTTTGTTCTGCGGTTTAGGGGCGCCTTTCCCTTGCTACGAATTCACAGATCCAGTGTCTCGATTCTTCTGTTTAAACTTCTATTCGATCTCAACAACATATTAATAGGTGACACTGAGTGAGGAGATGTCCAAGGACTCCATTTCGTCATGGATGTACTTATTTAAACAACCACGGTACTTGAGTACCAAAGTCTGCTTAGAATCCTTGATACCCAACTTTGTGCGTGGGGCATGAAAACCATTTGTGAACTCCGACACATCTTGGTCCTTTCCCTGCTGCAACGTGGTCCACTTGATGTATTTATCTTCATAGCTCCTGACAGGGTAATATTTTTCTTTGATGAAGCCTAAAAAATAAGGTTTCCCACCAGTCCTTGACATGGGGGGTGAATTTTAAGAGTGAAAAATTAATCTTTTTCCGATTGGAAAAGTCATGAACTGAAAAATATCCTTCCAATAGATTTAACCATCTATCTAGGACATATTCATATGTCTGGCCTTCAAATATGGGAATCTAAAAATTAACTTGTACCTTAAAAGGAGTGGCGGCTCTAGATTGGTTACTGAAGGAAGATGTGTCACCCGTGGGTAGCGGTCGAAGGATATTGGCAAGGTTATCCATCTTCACATTCCTCTGTTTCTCGAGGGTCTCCTCGAGAAATATTTTGAAAGGATCTCCTGTTCTCTCGTATTTCTGTTCTTCCGACATGGAAGACCGTCAGGGTTTGCGAGGTTGATATTGCAAAGATTAACTAGTTTGAGCCCTAACTCCTTATAACCTGACCTCGTTGGGGACATGCAAAGAAAAAAAAAGAAATAATAGACCGTTGTGATACCAAAGATCCGGACTCATGCAGGAATGGAATAGAATAAAAAATATAAACATAAACACAAATATGCAGCAGAAATAAAACTTCATTTCATTAATATCAAAGAAATGAAATATTCTTACTTACAAAACGAAAAATAAAGTATCTCAGACGATGGTAGCTTATCTTTGAGAAGAGATGTGGCAGGTAGATGCTTATGAATTATGTTATAGTGAGGCTCAATGGCATTTTTATTATTGAACAACAAGGGAAAACCCTTAACGACAAAAACCCTAACCTAAGAGATGGAACACCAAGAGTTTGTGGGCTCTGTTGGGGTTAGTTGGGTAGCCAAATTTCCGCGGTCATAACTTGGTCATATTATCTCCATTTAGTGCCTACGATACATAATTGGAAATATCTCTCTGATAACTACAAGATTTCCTATGGCCTTAGGCTTACTACAGACCTTAAAAAAGTGTTGTTTAAGGGGACAAAATTGCTCCAAAAGTTCAAGTTTTGAAAAGATGCTAAAAATAGTAAATGCTACTATAAAAGAGGTTCTAGTTTGAATAGGCGGATCACCAATATACACCTGGATCAGTCCTCCTTCCTTAGGAAGAAATGGTCCCCATTGTGTGCAGAGCCTCCACGTGGTGAGGAAATTTCTATTGAACCTGGTCTCTGGTGAACCACTTTCCCTTGTGAAGGAGTTGGCCTGCTTTGACAACTCGATATAGCTGGATCCTCTATTGGCGGGTGTTCTTGGTATGCATGTACATAATCTGATGAGTTGTGGCCTGTTCGATGCAGTCTAGGTTTAACTGTGTTGGTGTGAGTTGTTTTGCAATGTAGGATGCGTCTAGTAATGGTGGAAAGTATTGCCGAAGGTTGTCCACATTGAACAATGGGTGTAAACCAATGAATGATGGAATGCTGAGCTTGAAGGCATTGTCCCCAACAAGTTTGGTGATGGTGTACGACCCATATCGGAGCGGGAGAAGCTTGTGGTGGGGCCCAACGAGGCACTCCTTCTGTAAATGTAGCTAAATTTTGTCGCCCACCTAGAACTTGTGTGGCACTCGATGTTGATCATGTTACTGTTTGTACTTAGCATTGGCTCTGTCCAATATGTCATGGACCTGCTGGCGGATTTGGTGAATGCGCTCAATGAAGCTATTCGCATTGTTAACTTCAGACTGGACATGAGCCGAATCTGCCTGAGTAGCTGCAAATCATTAGGAGAATTTTGAGGTTTAAAATGGGCCTCCTAAGGAAATTATAAAATAATATTGGAAATAATAAATTAAGATTAAATTACGTCATCAAATTTTGGAGGGAAAAAAAAACTACTACTTTCTCAACTTATGTCCTTATGAGTTTACTCAAATTTCGAGTGGGAACACTCGTTGGATGCAAAATTTGATTCCTCATCCAAGGAGTACCCATGTTGCATACTTTCTATGGACCCTGCTACACAAAAAATGAGAAATACATGAAAAACTTTATTGCAATCACGTTTTTTCATGTATTTCTCATTTTTTTTTTAGCAGGTGCCATCGAATGTATGTAAGATGGGTACTCCTTGAATGAGGAATTAAAATTTTCATCCAATGAGTACTCCCACTCAAAATTTGAGTAAAACCTTATGGAGATAAGTTGAAAATAGAAGTTGGAAAAATTGTTTTATTATTTTTTAATCTTTTTACATTTTTACCCCAAAAATGGTGAATCATCCCCCATGGTTGACATCATCATCTTGAATCTTATTAGATATTATAAAGTGTATTTTGGTTGTAATTTTTTTTTAAAATACCCATTTTAGACCTCAAAATGTCTCTAATGGGTATGTTCACATCAATGGGACACAGTGGGTGGAATCCCAACCCCACCTGAAAGGGGATGTGGCCAGTTGAGCTATGGAGAGCTTTGTTGTAGCTGTGATGGACATAGGGGAGGCTTTCATCCCATGTGCGTGGATTATTCTAGTTGTACATGCACATAATGTGTACGATCATCCTGTTGACGACCTATCTTTGGCATTAGTGAGCTTGGTATCCAACATCGACCAGAGACTTGACCAAAATGTACTTAGGAACCTATTGTCTCGATCTGAGATAATGGAATGTGGGATCCAAAAGTGCAACCACACTCATTCCAAGAAGATATTTTCAATGGCTTCTGCTGTGATTCTCTTCTTGTAGGATGTCAGAATGACCATCTTAGAGAATCTATCGACGACCACAAAAATAAAGCTGCTGCCATGCTTGGTAGAAGGAAGGCCCAACATTCAACCCATGGAAATGGATTCCCAAGGTCGACTAATATTAGGAAAAAAAGTATATAGGCGTTGCTAATTGATGGCCAGTTTGGAAATGGAGTAGGAACTTCAAGATCTTATGTACTTCCCAACATCCTGTCGAAGGTTCGACTAATAGAAATACTTCTGCAACACTGCCATTGTTTTCTCTACCCCGAAATGTTTAGTGACCCGACTGTAATGCGCTTCCAATATCATCTTAGCACACTCGCTTGAAGGAACACAAAGGTGTCCTAGGTGGCATAAAGATGTGTCTTGGAGTTGAAATTTGGAACTTGCTTGCCTTCTAGGAGTGTCTGGTATGTGTTTCCAAATTCTAGATCACACTTGCAAAGATGCATTAACTCCGAAGTCTCGTGCTCGAAAGAGTCGAGAACAATGGTCAACACCATGAAAGTTGGTTGGCTGAGGTAGTTTGCAGCATTGTTGGTGCTGCCCTTCTTGTAATTATTGTTTAAATGGAACTGTTGTAGGTATGTGGACTATTTATGATGGCGATCGTTTTGCATCTTCCCTTGTGTCTGTATGAATTGTAGGGGTAGGTGGTCTGTGTGGATGACCGTTTCCTTTCCTAGAATGTAATGTTTCCATTGTCGGAAGGATTGCACAATAGAATACATATCTTTGTCATAGATGGGATACTTTCTGACTGTGTCTAAAAGTGTCTCACTGCGATATGTCATTGGATGTCTCTGTTGAGTAAGATTTGCACCAATAGCATAGTCAGAGGCATCTGTCTCAATATAAAATGGTTGCTATAGGTATGGTAATGTGAGCACTGGTGTAGAGTAGAGGCGATGCTTCAAATTAGCGAATGATTTCTGTTAGGATTCAAACCAAAAGAAATTTTCTTTCACTCCTCCCTTAGTGACTTGACTTAAAGGCTACGTGATATGAGAGAACCCCTACATGAACCCGCGACAGAAGTTGGTAAGACCTAGAAAGTTGCAGAGCTCTGTTAGAGTGGTTTGGGATAGCCAATGCCGAATGACTTATATATTGGTTGGGTCCACATGCACACACCGCTCATCAATGATGTGCCCAAAATATTTAGCCTGGGTCATACCAAAAGTGCATTTCTCCAAATTGTCACACATCTTGTGTTGCCGTAGGGTTTGGAGGACATGTCCATGATGTCGCCTATCAACATCATGAAGGTTGTAGGGGTAGTGGTCAACCTTAAAGGCATGACAAACAATTTGAAAAGGCCCTAATATTTTAAGGAAGTTTTCCACACATTGGAGGGTTCGGTTGGTACATGGTGACAACCAGACTTCAAGTCCATCTTGCTGAAATATTTGGACCCCTTGAGCTCGTCTAGAAGGTCACCAATTTGTGGGATTGGATACCTATTCTGGGTAGTGATCATGTTCAACACCCGATAGTCACTATAAAGTCTCAAGGTCCTGTCCTTCTTCTGTACTGGCATGATCGAGCTCCCATAGGGTGATGAACTTCACGTGATGTGCCCTTTCTATAGAAAATGCCGAATCTGCCACTTGATTTCATCATTCTATAGAAAATATCGTCGATAGATCAATCCGCTGGGCAGTGTGCCCAAATTCATATCGATGGAGTTCTTGACCTGACAATGTAGAGGTACCCCTAGAGGTGAGGTGAAGATGTCCCTATACTCCTTCACTAACTTTTTCATCTATTGCTGTCGTGTGAAGGAGCCTTGTCTGGAGGCCCTGGCCACAATCTTATTAATGCCTTGAGGGTGAAACATAAGGAAAACAAATTTCCTGAATTGGGAAATGATCTTACTGCATTTCTTCAAAACGATCAAAGAGATGGTGGTAGGCAATGCTACTTACGGTATCCTATGCTACTTATTACCCAAAGTAATAATAGCAGTGCAAGGCCTAGAACCATACAAAACATGCCACTTCCAAAAGTAAATTTTTCCTAAGAATACATCAGAAACGTCAAGAGGAGCAACATCAGATAGTATCTCATTAGTGAAGGGATTGATGTTGTAGGGGAGGTGACACTAATTTTTGATGCAAAGATCTCGTCCTTGGTGAAGCCACTTGATGGTGTACGACTATGGGTGTGCTGTGGTCGGTAGGCCCAACCACTTCACAACCTCTGTTGAAATGAGGATCTTTTGGCTCCCGCTGTTGAAAATGAACGGTAGCAGATAACCCTTCACCCACACCTATGAGTGGAAGAGGCACTCCCCCTGCTCAATAACTTCGAGGTAATCCTTTTCAATTTTTGTGGTGGAAATAGTGGCAATGGGATCTGCATCAATAATATTCTTCCCTTTGTCATTCCCCTTGTCGGGTTCTGACTCCGAGTCGGAACATGCATATGATTCAGACGCCTTCAACTTAGCCACTAGTGACTGCTTGGCTCGACATTCACTTGTGTTGTGAGTGGGGCTCTTATTGAAGTCAAACCACTTTCCCGTGTCCACCATTTTATTTGTGGTGTTGTTATTTGTTTGTGGCTTTGAGGGGTTGTCCTGGGTCACCCCGCCTTAGATTTTTCCTTTGTTTTGCAATTTGGGGGTGCCTTTCCCTTACTTTGGATTCACAGATCCAAAGTATCACTTATTCTGTTTAAACTTCTTGATATTGACAACATATATATAGACGACATCGAGAGAGATGTCCAAGAACTCCATTTATTCCAGGATGTACTTATGTAAATAGCCATGGTACTTTAGTACCAAATTCCACTCAGAATCCTTGATACCCAAATTCGTGCGAAGGGCATGAATACCATTTGTGAAATCCAACACATCTTGGTCCTTTATTTGCCGCAGCGTGGTCCAATTTATGTATTTATCTTCACAACTCCTGACAGGGTAATATTGTTCCTTGATAGCATCTCAGAAAGAATTCCAAGGGGGTGTGGATGAAAAAAATGAGGATTCCCTCACGTCCTTTTTCTCTTGGTAGGTTTCCCACCAGTCCTTGACATGGGGGCAACTTTGATGAGTGAAAAAGTAATCTTTTACCCATTGGAAAAGTCATGAACCTAAAAATATCCTTCCACTAGATTTAAAAATTTATCTACGAGGTCTACATCTATCTGGCCTTCAAATATGGGAATGTAAAAATTAACTTGTACCTTAAAAGGAGTGGTGCCTCTAGGCTGGAGGAAGATGCGTAGCCTGTGGGTAGCCGTTGAAGGATCTAGGAAAATTTATCCATCATCTCGTTCCTCTATTTACTGAGGGCCTCCTTGAGAAATATTTTGAAAGGATATCTTGCTCCTTCGTCTTTATTTTCTTCCAGCATGGGAGGCCTTCAGGGTTTGTGAGGTTGATTTTGAAAAGGTTCAACCAGTTCGAGTCCTAACTCCTTATACCTTGAACTCCATGGGGACATGCAAAGAAAAATAGATAAAGATCAAACCGTTTTAATACCGTTGATTTAGAATTATTTAATAATGCAATAGAATATATATATATATATATATATATATATATATATGCAACATAAATACAACTTCATTCCATTAATATCAAAGAACTGGAATATGCTTACATACAAATAAAAAATAAACTAGCTCAGACGACGATAGCTTATCTCTAAGAAGATGTGTGGCGGCTACATGCCTATGAACTATGTTAAAATTGGGCTAAAGGGCCTTTTTATTATTGAACAAAAAAGGAAAACCCTAACCCCTGGAGATGGAACACCAAGAGTTTGTGGGCCATGTCGGGGTTAGTTGGGAAACCAACTTCCTGGGGTCATAACTTGGTCTTATTATCTCCGTTTGGTGCGTATGATGCCTCATTGGAAATATCTTGCCGACTACTATAGGATTTTCTTTACAGTTATGTGATTACTTCTAACCTAAAAAAACACCATTTAGGGGGTCAAAACTGCTCTAGAAGTTCAGGACCTAAAAAAATGCTAAAAATAGTAAATGTTGTTAGAAACAAGGAAATTGATGAAACCAAATAGAGGTCTATGTGGAATAGGTGGGATGACAAAATACACCTGGATCAATCCTCCCTCCTTAGGAAGAAATGGTCCCCATTGCATGGAGAGCCTCCATGAGGCGAGGAAATTTCTGTTGAACTTGGTCCCTGGTGAACCACTTTCCCTGTGAAGGAGTTGGCCTACTTTGACAATTATTTATAGTTGGATCCTCTGTTGGTGGGTTTTCTTGATATACGTGTCCATGGCTTGATCAATTGTGGCCTATTCCATGCAGCCTGGGTTTAACTCTATTGGTGTGAATTGTCATGCAATGTGAGATGTGTCCAGTAATGGTAGAAAGCATGGCCGAAGACGGTCCACATTAGAGAAGTTTTGAGGTCTAAAATGGGCCTCTTTAGAAAAATGTACATCAAAAATAAAATTTATAAGAACTAATAGGATTCAAGATGATGATGTCAACCATGGGGGATGATTCACCATTTCTGGGGTAAAAAAGTAAAAATATTAAAAAATAATAAAATAATAAATCTACCTTTTCAACTTATATCCCTAAGTTTTTACTCAATTTTCGAGCGAGAGTGCTCATTGGTTGCAAAATTTAATTCATCATCTAAGGAGTACCCATGTTGCATACTTTCGATGGACCCCGCTACACGAAAAATGAGAAATACTTGAAAAAACGTGATTGATCACATTTTTCATGTATTTATCATTTTTCATGTAGTAAGGTCCATTGAAAGTATGCAACACAGGTACTCCTTGGATGAGGAATCAAATTATGCATCCAACGAGTGTTCCCGCTCGAAATTTGAGTAAAACCATAGGGAGATAAGTTGAAAATACAAGTTGAAAAAGTAGTTTTTTATTTTTTCCCTCTAAATTTTGACGATGTAATCTAATATTATTTTATTATTTCCACTATTATTTTATCATTTCCTTAGGAGGCCCATTTTAGACCTCAAAATTCCCCTAATGCATTGAACACTGGGTGCATACCAAGGAATGATGGAATGCTGAGCTCAAAGGCATTGTTCCCTACAACCTTGGTGATGGTATACGACCCATATCAGAACAGGCGAAGTTTGCAGTGGAGCCCAGCAAGGCGCTCCTTTTTTAATTGTGGCCAAATTTTATCATGCACCTAAAAATTGTGTGGCACCCGATGCTGATCATGTAGCTGCTTGTACTTAACATTGGCTTTGTCCAATATGTCATGAACCTGCTCGCGGATGTGTTGAATGCGATTAATGAAGCTATTCGTCCTGTCAGCTTGAGAATGGACAAGAGCTGAATCTTCCTGAGTAGCTGGAAATGGTATGGCCACATCCATGGGACATGTGGCTAGAATCCCAACCCACCTGAAAGGGGATGTGGCTATTTGAGCTATGTATAGCTCTGTTGTAGCTGTGTTGTACATAGGGGAGGATTTCTTCCCATGTGCATGGATGCTTTGAGTTGTACATGCATAGAATGTGTACAATTATCCTATTGTTGACCTCTGTTTGGCCATAAGTTTGGGGGTGGAAAGCTGTGGACATAGTGAGCTTGGTATCCAACATCGACCAGAGACTTGACCAAAATGTTCTTAGTAACCTGCTTTCTTGATCTGAGATAATGAACTGTGGGATTCCAAAGTGTACCAAAACTCATTCAAAGAAGAGATTAGCAGTTGCTTCTGCTGTGATACTCTTCTTGTAGGCCGCTAGAATGACCATCTTAGAGAATCTCCCGACGATGACAAAAATGAAGTCGTTGCCATGCTTGGTAGAAAGAAGGCTCGACATGTAATCCATGGAAATGAATTCCCAAGGTGGACTACGAGTAGGCATCAGAGTATATAGGTATTTCTTCTTGATAGTCGTTTGGAAATGGCGCAAGCAGTGCAAGATATGATGTACTTCCCAACATATTGTTGAAGGTTCAACCAATATAAATACTTCTTCATCATTTCCATTATTTTCTCTACCCTGAAATGTCCAACAAACCAACTATAGTGTGACTCCCAAGTCATCTTGACATACTCACTTGAAGGAACACAAAGGTGTTCCAGGTAGCATAACAATGCATCTTGGGGGTAAAAATTTGGAACTTTCTTGCCTTCCAAGAGCGTCTTGTATGTGTTGATGAATTCTTGATAACTCTTGTAAAGATGCGGCCACTCTGCAGTCTCGTGCCCACAAAATTCGAGCACAATGGTCAGTGCCATGAAATTTGGTTGTCTGAGGAATTCTGCAACATTGTTGGTGCTTCCCTTCTTGTACTTGATGTGGACCATTTCTGATGGCAATTGTTTTACAACTTCCCTTGTGTCTGTATGAATTGCAGGGGTCAGTGGTTTTTTTGGATGACTGTATTCTTCTCGAGAATGTAATGCTTCCATTATCTAAATTCTGACACAATGGAATACATTTCTTTTTCATATGTGGGATCCTTTCAGACTTTCTGAAAGTGTCTCACTGTGATATGCCATTGGATGCACCCGCCGAGTAATAATTGCACCAATAGCATAGTCAAAGGCATCTGTTTCAATCTCAAATGGTTGTTGTAGTTCTGGTAATGTGAGCACTGGTGCAGAGTGGAGACGATGCTTCAACTTGGGGAACACCTTATTTTGTGATTCCAATCGAAATAACTTTTCTTTCGCTCCTCCCTTGGTGAGTTGGCTTAAAGGCCAAGTGATATGAGAAAACCAAAAGAACCTGTGATAGAGGTTGGAAAGACCTAGAAAGATGTGAAGCTATGTTAAAGTGGTTGGGGCTGACCAATCCCGAATGACTTGTATCTTGGCTGAGTCCACATGCACACCCCTCTTATCAATGATGTACCCTGGATATTGAACTTGGGTCATACCAAAAGTGCATTTCTCCAAATTGGCACACAAATTGTGTTTCTATAGGGTTTGGAGGACCTATTGAATATGGTGGAGGTGCTCTTCCCAACCCTGGCTAAAGATCATAATGTTATCCAGATAAACCACCGCAAATGAGTTGGTGAAGGGTCGCAAGATGTCATCTATCATCCTCATGAAGGTTTTCGCGACATTTGTCAACTCAAAAGGCATGAACAACCATTTGAAAAGGCCCTTCTTGGATTTAAAGGTAGTCTTCAACACATCAGAGGGTTCAGTTGGTACCTGGTGATAACTGAACTTCAAGTCAATCTTGTTGAAATATTTGGTCCCCTTGAGCTGGTCCAGAAGGTCATCAATACGTGGGATTGGATACCTATTCCGGACAATGATCTTATTGAGCACCCGATAATCAATATAGAGTCTGGAGGTCCCATACTTCTTCTGTACCAACACGATTAGGCTCCCATGGGGTGATGAACTTGGTCTGATGTGCCATTTATGCAGAAATTCTTGAATCTTCCTCTTCATTTCATCATTCTCTAGAACAGAGTGTCGATATATCGGTCCATTAGGTAGCGATGTGCCCGAGGCCAAATCGATGGAGTGCTTGACCTGATAGTGTAGAGGTACCCATGCAGGTGAGGTGAAGATGTCCCTGTACTCCTCCATGACCTTTTCCATTTGTTTCTGCCATGCAGAGGAGCCTTGTCTAGAGGCCCTGGCTGCAATATTCTTCTTGCCCCAAGGGCGAATCATAAGGAATTTTTATTTTTATTTATTTTATATTCTGGTCTTGGAAATGATCTTACTGCATTGCTTCAAAATGGTCAGATAGATAGTGGTAAGTGGTGCTACCTCTGTTATCCTGTACAAATTATTGACCAAAGTAATAATAACAGTGTGAGGCCTAGACTCGTACACATCATTCCGCTTCCACAAGTATGGTTAGCCTAATAATACATCACAAAATTAAAGAGGAGAAAAATTACACAATACCTCATCTGTGAAGGGTTTGATGTTGTAGGGGAGGTTTCACTGCTGGATGACACAGAGATATCATCCTTGGTGAACCCACTCAATGGTGTATGGATGCAGGTGTTATGTGGTATGTAGGCCCAACCGCTTCACGACCTCTGCGGAAATGAGGTTATTTTGGACCCCGCTCTTGAAAATGAACTGCAGCGGAGAACCCTTCACCCAAATATGTGAGTGGAAGAGGTGCTCTCCCTCCTTTGGATCTTCAGGTACATTCTTTTAGATCTTGGTGGTGGAAATGGTGGCAATAAGCTCTGCATAAATAATCTACTTCCATTTTTCATTCCCATTATTAGGTTTTGACTCCGAGTTAGAACATTCATTTGATTCAAAAGCCTTCATCTGGTCCACCAGTGATTGCTTGGCTCGACACTCACTCGTGTTGTGAGTGGGGATATTATGGAACTCACACCACTTTTCCATGTCCTTCTTTGTAATCATGGTGTTTTTATTTGATTGCAACTTCGACGGGTTGTCCGAGGTCACTCCACCTTGGATTTGTTCTTTGTTCTTCGATTTAGGGGCGCCTTTCCCTTGATTTAGATTCACAACTCTAAAGTCTCGCTTCTCCTGTTTAAACTTATCCTCAATATTAAACACATATAGATAAATGACACCGAGCGAGGATATGTCCAGGAATTCCATTTAGTCCTAGATGTACTTATGTAAACAACTGCATTATTTGAGTACCGAATTCCACTCAGAATTCTTGATACCCAGCTTCATGTGAAGGGCATGAAAATTATTTGTGAACTCCGACACATATTTGTTCCTTCCCTGCCACACCGTGGTCCACTTTATGTATTTATATTCATAGCTTTAGAAAAGGTAATATTTTTCCTTGATGTCATCTTTGAAAGAATTCCATGTCAGTGCGACTGAAAACAGTGAGGATTCCCTCTCGTCCTTTTTCTCACATTAGGTTTCCCACCAGTCCTTAACTTGGGGGGAATATTTGAGGAGTGCAAAAGTAATGTTTTCCCAATTGGAAAAGTCATGAACTGAAAATATCCTTCCAACATGTTTAACCATATATCTACGATGTCTGCATCTATTTTGCTTTCAAATATGGGAATTTCAAAATTGACTTTTACCTTAAAAGGAGTGGTGCCTCTAGAGTGGCTGCTAGAGGAAAATGTGCCCCTTGTGGGTAGTCGTCGAAGGATCTGGGAAAATTTATCCATCATCGCGTTCCTCTATTTCTTGAGGGCCTCCTTGAGAAATATTTTGGAAGGATTTCCTACTCCCTTGTATTTATTTTCTTGCACCATGGGAGGCCGTTAGGGTTTGCGAGGCTGATATTGCAAAGGTTCAACCAGTTCAATTCCTAACTCCTTATACCTTGAACTAGTTGGGGACATGCACAAAAAGAGAGAAAGAGAAGACCGCTCTGATACCACTGATCCAAACTTATGCATGAACATAATAATAAAAAAATATAAACATAAACAAAAAGATGCAAGATAAATAAAACTTCATTTTATAAATATCAAAGAAATGAAATATGCCTTCGATTGAGTGATTCTGTGGGTGTTCGACGCTTTATCACTGTTCACATTCCGTGGATTGTACCGGTCGTACCTTGAGAGCGAATTTCAGTATTGGTGGTTTCTCTCGTGCCTGTTAACAACTTTAATCATCGGTTGGTAATCAGGTGATTTTCTTTCATGTTCGACTTCAGCTCATATATTTGCATGCTTGAATTTGTACTTGTTCGGGTCGAGATGGAGTGCAAGACCCTAGGTTTTGTCTGATAAAATCCAGGCTGCAAATTTTTGTGGATTATCATGACTTATTGCATGACTCTTTTGATTGGATGGCTACGACCATACCTGAGTCTATTTGTTGATCCTTACTGCTGTATGGATGTGTCCATACTTCGGATCTCAGTTTTTATAAACTATATTATGGATGGCTGTGCCCATACCACATGTTCATGTATCAGAGTTATCAATTGTATTTGTAATTGTAGGTTTTCTGATAGCGGTGTTGGGTTCGAACGCGTTCTCATAAATAATTTCGCCCCTCCCTCTCCCTCAGACCTCATGCTTTAGGGGGCATCTGTTACACAACATTTTGTCACTGTCCCTGCAATCCCCATCTCACCCATTGGAGGGTCATTTCCGTGATCAATAAGCAATGTCATGCCTTGCAAAGACCATCATTGTATCCCTTTACATTAGAGTAATATTCCTTCTATTGACAATTTTCTGAGCAGAGACTTAAAAACCCTTGTTTTTCCTTGGTGCGAGTAGTCAGTTATGCCCTCACGCCGAAGAGGAAGATTAACACTGGGCCTTGCGCCAGCTGGCGCTTTGTCTCAGTTAGCCACCCGCGCCGAGCTGTTTATGGAATTTTAAAAAAAAATAGAGGCGGAGATTCAACTCCAACAACTTCGAGGATGAGTCATTGGGAATGGTTGAACTGAATAAACCACAAACTCCCTCCTTTAGTTTATGGTTTCCATCTCTTATGGAAACTCCCTAAAATATAGGCCTCCCTCCCACCTTTTTAGGGATCCTAACCTCCTCCTTTTCCTATATAAAAAGAAGCTATCTCTCTTTGCATAAGCTCGCTGAACTTGGAGAATTGAACATACTATAGAATAAGAGGGAATTACATTGAGAGAGCGTGAGTCCATGCCTTCTGAGATAGCTTGAGTGCATGCCTTCATCCTGTTCGAATTCCCTGACAAGCATCTGAGACGCGCTTTGGTTGAACCCTGCTGGAGGAGATTGCGACATCAAAGCACTGGTTGTAACTCTTCCTTCTATCAATACATATACGTGAATATTATTTGGTTCCAATTTTGTATTATGTTAGATGTTTAATGCAATATTATTAGCCCTCTTTGACTGGCTAATAGTTATGAGTGAAATTATTAGGTCGTATGCTGTTCTTGTTTTCTGTTCTAAGTGTAGGTATCCGAGCATGACTGCAGAAGGATTGTGACTTGCCAAGGCATGAGCGAGAGGCCACCACCACTACAGCAACGACGATAGCATTGGAATCCAGGTAGGTCGATCTACCGTGTCCTCTTTTCATTCAGTAATTAGGAATCAACACTCTAACATGTCTCTTTGTTTCTAGACCCACTATAGGGCTAGAGGGATCGTCTCTGTCTGCAGAGAGGATTTACCTACTCAACAGTGGATCCCACTGCAAGCTTCACCCACTCTGATATGGTCCATACACCATCACCAAGGCTATAGGAGGCAATTCCTTCGAGCTTAGTATTCAACGATTCCTTGGTCTGCATCTCGTGTTCAATGTGGATCTCCTTCGACCCTACTTTCCACCATTACTAGACACATCCGACATTGCAGAACAACTCACACCAACAAAGTTAAACAAAAAATACATCGAACAAGCCACAACTGATTGGATTATGGACACACAGATGAAGAACACCCGCCAATAAAGGATCAAAGTATATCGAGTTGTCAAATCAAGCCAACTCCTTCACTAGGGCAAGTGGTTCACTAGGGACTAGGTTCAACAAAAATTTCCTCACCTCATGGAGGTTCTACATGCAATGGGGACCATTGATTCCTAAGGGGGGAGGAATGATCTAGGTGGATATTGGTGGCTGGCCACCTATTCCACGTAGACCTTCACTCGATTTCATTAGTTTCCTTATTTATAGCAGCGTTTACTATTTTTAGCAATTTTACAAGTCCTAAACGTTCAGAGTAGTTTTGACCCCCTAAACGACAATTTTTTGAGGCCTGAAGCAAGACCATGGCCATAGAAAAGGGCCTACAAAAAATCCTATAGTACTCGGAGAGATATTTCCCAGTTATATAGTACGCTCCAAACGAAGATAATATGACCAAGTTACGACCCTGGGGAGTTGGCTGCCCAACTAACCCCAACAGGGCCCACAAACTCCTAGATTTCCATCTCTCGGGGTTAGAGTTTTGGTTGTTTATGTTTTTTCCATGTTTTTCAATAATAAAAATTCCCTTGAGCCTCATTGTAATGCAGTTCAGAGGAATGTAGCCACCACATATCTTCTCATAGATAAGATACCATCACCTGAGCTAGTTTATTTCCATTCTGTTTGTAAACACATTTCAGTTATTTGATATTAATGAAACGAAGTTTTATTCATGTTGCATATTTGCATTTATGTTTATTTCTATATTTTATTGTGCTCCAGCATATGTCCGGATCAAAGTTTGTGGGCCCCATTGGGGTTATTTAGGCAACCAACTTCATGGGGTCGTAACTTGGTCATATTATCTCCACTTAGCATGGTACGATACTTCATTGGAATGATATTTTCAAGTACTACAAGATTTTATGTAGGCCCCTACCTATGGATACGAGGCTACTATGGTCCTAAAAAAATTCCGTTTAGGGGGGTCAAAACTACTCCGGAAGTTCAAGACACGAGAAAATACTAAAAATAGTAAATGCTGATGTAAACAAGGAAAATGATGAAAACTAATGGAGGTCTAGGTGGAATAGGCGGGCCACCAATATTCACATGGATCAATTCTCCCTCCTTATGAAGTAATGGTTCTCATTGCATGCAAAGCCTCCATGAGGTTAGGAAAGTTATGTTGAACCTGGTCCTTGGTGAAACACTTGCCCTGGTGAAGGAGTTGGTTTGCTTTGACAACTTGATATAGCTAGATCTTCTGTTGGCAGGTGCTATTGATACATGTGTCCATGATATGATTAGTTGTGGCCTATTCCATGCTGTTTGGGTTTAAGACAATTGGTGTGAGCTTTTCTGCAATGTCTGATGTGTCCAATAATGGTGGAAAGTATGGCCGCAGGCGATCCACATTGAACAATGGGTGCAGAACAAGGAATTATGGAATGCTAAGATCGAAGGCATTGTACCCTACAACCTTGGTGATGGTGTATGACCCATATAGGGTTGGGCGAAGCTTGCAGTGGTGCCCAACGAGGCACTCCTCTAAATGTAGCCAAGCCTTATTGCCCACCTGGAACTTGTTTGGCACTTGATGCTGATCATGTCATTGCTTTTTATTTGCATTGGCTCTATCCAATATGTCATGGACCTGCTGGAGGATTTGATGAATGTGCTCAATGAAGCTTTTCACTCTGTTAACTTCGGACTGGACATGAGCCGAATCTTCCTGAGTGGTTGCAAATGGTATAGCCACGTCAATGGGACATAATGGCTAGAATCCCAACCACACTTGAAAGGGGCTATGTCCAGTTGAGCTATGGATAACTCTATTGTAGTTGTTCTAGACATAAGGGAGGCTTTCATCCCATGTGCATGGATGCTTAAAATTTTACATGCGTAAAATGTGTATGATCATTTTGTTCACGACCTTTGTTTGGCCATTAGTTTGGGGGTGGAAATCCGTGGACTTAGCGAGCTTGGTATCTAGCATCGACCAGAGACTTGAAAAAATGTACTTAAGAACCTGCAGTCTCGATCCGAGATAATGGACTATGGGATCCCAAAGTGTACCCACAATCGTTCAAAGAAGATCTTAGTAGTGGATTTTTCTGTGATACTCTTCTTCCAGGCCGTCAGAATGGCCATCTTAGAGAATCTATTTGTGACCACAAAAACACAATTGTTGCCATGCTTGGTAGAAGGAAGGCCCGACATGTTATCCATGGAAATGGATTCCCAAGGTCGGATAGGAGTAGACAACAAAGTATATAGTCCTTGATTTTTGATGGACGATTTGGAAATTATGTAGGTAGTGCAGGATCTAATGTACTTTCCAATATCCCGTCGAAGGTTCAGCCAACATAAATACTTATACAACACTGCCACTATTTTCTCTACCCGGAATGGTCAAACGACCCAACTGTAGCGTGTTTCCCAAATAATCTTGGCATGCTCTCTTGAAGTAACATAAAGGTGTCCCAAGTGGCATAAAGATGTCTTTTGGAGGTGAAAATTTGGAACTTGCTTGCCTTCCAGGAGCGTCTGGTATGTGTTGCCGAATTTCGAATTTATTTTGTAAATATGCAGCCACCTCGAAGTCTCGTGCCCATAATATTCGAGCACAGTGGTCAAAACCATGATAGGTGCAGTGCTCTACTCTAGTTGACTGACAATGATATGAATTTTAACATTATTTAGCCCTAAGGCTTGCACTTTATTATTTGAGGACCTCAAGTTGAGGATATGGACACATGACTTTATTATTAGTGGATTTGATGGTTAGGTATGTCTTTATTGATACTATGATGATGATGGCATTAATGGTTATGTAAATTCTCTATTGATATGATTGTAGCATTAATGGATATGCATTTCTCTATTGATAGCATCATGATGATAGATTTTATGGATATATATGTTTTTTATTGATGTTACGATGATGATGGCTTTGATGGATATGTTAGTTTCTCATTGATTTTTATGATTATGATAACCATGATGGATGTGTCCCATATGTTAGCTACTTACATTAGTTCTGATTCAAAATAAACAATGATGTGAATGACTACGTCATGTTGATGTTGCTATTATGATAATGACTAACACTGAGAACTTTGTTACTGATGATTATTGCGTATGACAGGAAACCACTAGAGGCACTCGCATATGATGAGTTGACGACATCTGGTTTGATATAAATTAATATTTTGTATTTAAAATTCTAAGTCCAGTTTGAAACTTGTTGATGATATGTCAGTGATTGCAGGAACATGTTAGTTTATTGATCGAATGACTCACATATGGGTGATGGGGTTGTACAATTGGATGGAACAACATGGGAGGGTTGGGACAGTGTCCCTGATATCACCTGCTAGCACTCCCACTGTGAATTAGGATGGAAAGGTCAAAACACCTTTGCCTTGAAGATCATGATGTCGTGGGGGCAGGTCCCAAATTTGGGACACTCACGAGGTGTTTTTGGGGGGCGCATCAAGGCAGA
The DNA here is from genome assembly GCA_034641835.2 of Pinus albicaulis. Classification (NCBI taxonomy): domain Eukaryota; kingdom Viridiplantae; phylum Streptophyta; class Pinopsida; order Pinales; family Pinaceae; genus Pinus; species Pinus albicaulis. The sequence continues at coordinate 835,869,289 of CM076576.1, forward strand.
TTCCTTGATCCCCAACACCATTAGTCTTACTATAGCAGGTGGCATACAAGATGATAACGATCTCTGTTATTGCACCTATACTTTCCCCTCGTAGCCACTGGATGCTTGAAGGGCAAGTGGCGTGGAACCCTTGGAACTTCAAGATAAATTCTTGAAGGGAATGACCAACTTGGCACCCTTGGCATCACAAATAAACTTTTAGGAATGGCACCCTTGGAACTTCGAATGGAAGTTCTTGAAAGGCATGACCAACTTGATACCCTCGTCATCATTAAAAAAACTAATAAATATAATCAATATATAAAAATCTTATTAATTCATATCAAGTGATATATGATGTTAGAACCAAGGAAATTAAATCAAGAATAATACTTAGGGTAAGGGAAGCATAGGAAGAAATAAAATACTTTACCCTGATAACTCTACCACTTTCCATGTTGAATATATTATAATAATAATAATAATAATAATATTAAGTGGATAATGTACAAAAGTAACTTAATTAAGAAAAAGGGGGAAAGAGGGACATAGAGTTAAGTATAAAGGTTAATCATAAAATAGTTAAAAACTTCACTAAGAGAAAAGGGTGGTGAATTAAAATAAGACTAATTAAAATTGGAGAAATTTAGAGAACCTCCATGTGGCAAGAGCCAACATAAGAATATTAATCTAAGAGGAAAATTGAGTTAAATTAGGAGGTAGTTAGGGGACCAAATCTGAGACTTATCAGTTAACTTTAGTAATAAACACAAATTAAGGAGTAGGAAAGGGGGAATCAAGAGACAACTAGGAGAAGAAATATGAAGTCTTGTTGGGGTGAGGAAAATAATATTTAAGTAAATTATTTTTGGAGAGCCTTGATGAGAGGGTGATACATGGGTGGGTGAATAATCAAATTTTGGATTAATAAAAAATAATTATTTATGCATGAAATTCCAAGTGTCACTTATGAAGTCTTCTATAAAAGAAGGGGAAAGCCAAGGGAAAGTGACTTTTTGCTTACCCTATTGTTGTATGGAGGAGATTATGTCATTGTGAGTGGTTATGAGCTATAGTTGAGTTTGGTGAGGTAGAGTATTATAGAGAGGGGACTCTTGAGCCAAGAGGTGCTCACCTCTATCAGCTAGCACATTCCTTCGTTGTACAACCCCATTGCAGCTCGAGGGTCCGTGGGGAAGGAGAGTACCCAGGGAGTAGGCTGGGAGGTGAAACGGTGGGTCACTACATTTGGATTAAGCACGACAACATTCAAGCTTGGAGGTAGATGACAACAAAGGAGCTCAAGTAGCGGCAAGTCAAGTTTGGATCTCGTCTAAGGGTGAACGGTACATGTGTTATTTATAATGTTTATTTTTTATTTTTTATTTTTATGATGACTTCATTGTGCCTATAATCAACATGTTAAATAGATGTATTTGTTATGAAGTTAAATTTATGGACGTTTGATATAAGTGATTTAATTTTATTGAGCTTCAAACTTGTATTCTTATGGTTTAAATTCCTAGTTATTGTATTATCCAAAAAAAATAAAAGAAATTTAAAGGCTAGTGTTGGTCTTGTTAGTCATCAGTATTTTTTACCTTTTGTTGATGAATAGTTTCCTTATTTGAGTTTTCTAGAAGCTAATCTCAAACTGTAAATTTGTCATCTAGAAAACACCCCAAACAAATTTTTGTCCTCCTACCCCTTCCTGTTAGTCTATGATGAGAACAATCTCTAGTTTTCAAGACCTATCTCGCTTCAACAAAGTATCTTCGTCTATAGCTGTTATAGCTGTGATTATCAGCTGTCATTTGCCCTTTTTTCTTATGCCATTCACTATCCAAAGGTTGAAAAAGTGTCTACAACTCTATCCCTGGTCATCTTGTCATTTCAAAATATGATCATGCCTAAGAAAACACTCAGAATATGTGAAAGTTGTCCCTAAGTTAGATAGTGGTGTTTAGGGAGTTTTTCTTTGGCTAAGATATCCTAGGCCAAAAAGCCTCTGTTTAAGTATCAGTCAACCATGAATTAGTTCCTATTCTGCAAAGCAAGCATTGTTATATCCATAGGTCGCACACCACTAAGTGGTCACTTTGTCTCATTTCAGAAGAAGTTCAACAAAGATCCAAATTAGGAAAAGAGAAGGTTTGTCATTGTCTGAAGAAATATGCTTAGATCAGGCAAAATCTCCATGAAACACCAAAAGAGCTCTCCAAGGTTCCAAAGCATCTATTTTTACATCTCTGCAGGCGTGTAATTGAATGATGATCAGTATGAAAATAAGAGCAAAGGGACAAGTTAAAACAGGTCTCTCATGTTGAAAAGGTTTGCCATCAATGAGTAGCAGAGATCATTCCTCATCAATGAAGCAAATGAAGTAAAATGAGATGCTGATCAGCAGTGCTCCATGATCTCCTCCAAAAGCAGTGCTGCATAATATTTCCGAAGGGCATCATCATGTAGGGCATAAGAAGACAACTTCTTCTTATGTTACCTTGAACTTGGGTTTTGAAATTTAGTCAAAAACAATTTCAACATACCTCTGACAACACAGTCAAGGGAAAAGACAGTTGAATGATACCTAGCAGCAAACACTCTCCATGTACAAATCACATTTTTTCTAGTTTTGTGTTCACAGTGATATTTTACAAAAGGATATATGCATCTCATACAAAGCCTCATAAAGCAAGAGGACATGATTTCCAAGTGATTTTATCAATAATGAATGTCAAATTCCACTTTGTTTCCTATTGGCATTCTTCAAACAAACATACAGAGCAAGATACAATGGTTGAAGTAGATGGAGATCCTGTGTTAAAGATAACCTCCTTCAAAGAGAAGAGGGTTAGAAACACAGTGATAGTAACCTCCTTCAAAGAGCAGAGGGTTAGAAACACATTTTTGTGACCTCCTTCACTAATAAGCAGATGGTCAAACATGTTTTTGAGAAACTTCAGTGGTCGCTTGGCGTTTTTCCTCCAAAGGATGAACATAAGATGCATAGTAGGGTTTAAAATTATGTTTGAGAATGTTTTCTTTTGAAAACCTAGTTGAAGAACTGTGGTGAGACAATAAGAATTCATAGTTTTAAGGCCTTTGTCACATCAAAAGCAAAACAGTGACATGATGGTGCTAAAAAGCCTCTTTTATTATGTTGATGAAAGCCTCCTTCAAATGACAAATCCGAGGCTAAAGTTTTGTTTAAAAGCATCCTCATCTGAATGGTAAAATTGGTAGACTAAGCTCTGTTTCTAGTCATTTCTGCATACTGGTATAGAGAAGCATTCACACAGAAGGTGTATGTGAAAAGGGCATTTTTATTTTATAGATCCATTATGGTTTATCATAATTAAACCCTCCAAATGATGAATAAAGGGCAAACGCCAAAGGTTAATTTTTTAGATCATTTAAAAGACAGTGGGCACATTATTAAGATAGATGAACTTTCATTGATTGAAGGCCTCTTTAATCATGAATATAAGGGCCTAACCATGATTTCTAAAATGAGCATAAGTGATCACAGTTGCAGGGATTCTCTTCAGGACAAATAGAAGGTCTACACACAGTCAAGAGAAACTGTTAATACAAAGTGCCTAACAATAACCCTCATCATTTCCTCAATCATGTAATTCACTCTTAAAAGGATTCACAATGCTTTTGAGACTAGGAAACTTACCATAAGAAAAGTTACATAGGAAAGAGGACAGTAGGTTTGAGAGACTTCAACAGTGGCCTCATTCACAAAAGCAGAGGGTCAGCTCTCCAAATGATTAACAATCCATATAGATCAGCTTATTCAAAGGGTTAAGAAAGGGTGATGAAACCATGATTCACATTCAGTCAAAGGGTGCCTCCATCAAATGATAAGAGACATAGAAGACACATGGTTTAGGATCTCCTACACTTCATAAAAACCAAAAGATGCATTATGGTGTTGAAAGGCTGCAGTGGTAATATTTTTGTAAGCTCCTTTCAGATGATATACAATGCCACAGTCTTGGAGAAAACCTTCAATGTGAATAGGCAATAAATACTGTTGTTTTTAGCCTCTTTCCTCATAAAAGAGCACCCTTGAGAGTATTTTGAAAAAGCGCCTCCTTCGTCATACTAGCAGAAGACCAATTCATGGTTTAAGGACCTTTTTCACTTCATGAAACAATTGAGTTGCATTGTGGTGATTGAGAAGCTGCAGTGGTGTTTTCATGATAAACTCCTTTGTAAACAAAAAGGGGCAAAGCACAGTTTTATAATTCCTTCATGACAAGTGGGAGATTAAAAAATCATCAGAGTTGAATATAGGTTTTGAAGAGGAAATTTGCAGTTCTCTTTCAAAAATCAAAAGAAGAAAACCATTTTCAAATAAAAAATCAACAGTCACCTTGTTTTAAAACAAATACAAAAGCAAACAAAAAGGTAAATTCGTTTTGGTTTTTCAAATTCGATAAAGGGAAGAAGTATGTTTTTTAAACTATAAAGGGCCATGAAACAAATATTTCGTTCATCATTGTGCCAAGAGCTTCACGGAGGAGAGAAAACCGATCTCCAGCAAGTTTTACACAGCGTCCCTAGCTTTTTGAACACACGACGCACCTGGAAAGTTGCGCGGCGCGCCTGTAGGAGAAGATATTGCTATTTGATAAACAAACTTACCCTCATCCAAAAATAACTTTCTTGCTAAAATCATCATAGAGCAATAGTAAATTAAGGGAAGAAGGGCTTGTTATTAGTGTCAAAAGGGTCCTTATGTTGGATAAGGAATAGAGCTTGGTTTTAGCAGGGAGAATCATCATCCTAGGTCAAGAACTTGTACCACATAAAACAGAGAATCATTGTTTAAAAACTAGTGCCTTGTGAAAGTTTAAAATTGGTTTTTCAAGTACATAAAAGATCATACAGTCTATAAAGAAGTTTGTTCTAAAAACTTCCCACTCAGTGACAGGGAGACTACCTTTTTTAGAGAAATAGTGATCATCAAGGAGGGACAGATTGTTCAAAGGGGAAGCACAATGTTTTTTCAAGAGTGTACTCTTTGCTTAGAGAGAGGAAAATAGTGTTTGGGTGAAACAATTTTGATCAGTTTATAAGGGGTTTTCTCACCTCTTAAATAGTGATTTCAAAAAAGCAGTGATTGAGGGAAAGAGTTTTTGTGTCAAAAACAATAGGAGACTTGCCTTCAAAAATCACAAATAGATCTTACTAAAGGCCTCTTTGCTCAAAACACAGTGCTGGAGAAGTAAATTGTTTTCATTTGACAAATACTTGTTTGCCAACTAAAGCAGAAAGCAGTAGTCTATTTTTCAGTACATTTCAAGGTCTTGTTTGGTAAGTCAGTGAAGGGTGTCAAAAGAAAAAATGCCTCCAAAGAAGGACAACAGAAGTGGGTATCACAATAGGCATGAGCCTATTACAACTCAAGAGGTGAATGAATCTCCTTCAGTACTCTTCAATTTTCATGAAGTAGGGTGCTTGGATTTTTGCCAAAAAGTCCAAAAAGTAAAAAATCACCCTCCTTTGACACATTTGTTTTCTTTGAGGCTACAAGGAAAGCATGTCCATCTAACAGGTCTGGATTTAAAACTCACTCGTAGGGCTATCTACAAAGCAACTAAGATCCCCTATATAGGGTAAAAGTGGTTCAAACAAACATACCTAGATCTGAATCACTATAAACCCTTTCTAAAACCTGACCATCACGATGCTTGCCAAGCTATTTTCCCCTTTTCTCACTTATTGAGCAGCTATGCCCCCCTCATGAAAGTCATCATGAAATATTTCACATGTGAAGGGAGGCTTTCCCGGATTTATGCCTATCACATCAGGCTTCTTATGCATTTCACAAGAACTTAGTTGCTGAACCTACCTTTCTTCCTCTATAGAAGCATTGAAAAGATGGCCTCTACTCTCCAAAAGAAGCCCTCCGCTCAACAACAAGCTTTTTTATTTCATCATTCCCTTATCAAGATCATCATCCTCCATCAACTTGAGAAAAAGATAGTTTCTTGGGACTCTTTCAACTCCCATTCCGATTTTTCCATTGCCTCTTCATCTCATGCGCCTTCCTCACCATCCACTCATCATGTTTCTCCTTCTTCTAGTAAATCCACTCCTAAAAGACCAAAATCCACTATGATTGAGAGTGAAGAAGAGAAGAAGCAAACTAGTGATGAAGAAGGGGAAAGTGACAAGAAGCAAACTAGTGATGATGAGGGACAAAGTAAAGACTCTAAGCACGACAGTAGGGAAGAAGAAATTGATGGTGAGCATAGCATTCATGAAGAGGAACATGATGGAAGCCAACACAACAGTAAGCATGATGGTGATGAGGGACAAAATAGTGAAGGTAAAGAGCACAACATTCATGAAGAAAGCAGGGACAGAGATGAACAAGACAATCCTAAAAAAAAAAAACGAAGTGGCAGCCAAAACAATGATGATAAAGGTCACGACAGTCTTCAAAGAGACACTTATGATGAGAAACAAGACAACCCTCAAGCAAGTAATGATGATGGCAAGAAAACACCAAACAATGAGCATTCCGAAGGGGGAAACATGGAGAAAAAAGATCAAAGTAGTCCTAAGGGCAGCCAAGGCCAAATCAGTGAACATGAGAATAAAAGTGGTGAAGACAAACAAGGCAATCTTCAAGCAGAAGAAAACAGTGACAAAGGTGAAGCTGGAGCAGATGGTGATGGAAGCAGCAAGGTAAAAGACCAAGCTAAGAAATTACAAGTAGATAAACCATCTCTCTCTTCTCCTCAACATAGCCAAGAGCATGTGCTAGCTGCCTCTCCTAGGCAAGGGGCCATGACTCTTCCTCCAAAAGTGGCGAAGCCTAGAAAAACTAGATTTACAAAGAAGAAGATCACTCCAGTAGTGACTAGCCATGTAACAAGAGCGCTAAGAAGTAGAGGCAAACTGCCTAAGAAGAATATGGTTGAATTTCCAAAGAGGAAGAGGACCAAGAAGTCTATCCAAGGCAAGGGGAAAGAAAAAGAGGAGAGTAGTCATGAAAAGGAAAGGGAGTTTGACATCATACAGATAGACAGTGATGATGGGGATAATGAAGCTAGAATTCTTGAGGCTCTTTTGCAAAATAGAGAAGCCCAAATTCGTGACCTACAAGCTGATCTAGAAAGGTCAAAGGACCTCATACATGTTCTACAGATGCAAAACAAACAAATGAGTGGTCAAATGGAATTATATGAGGCCTGGGCTTTCAAATACCAAAGGGAAGCCTACAAAGAAAAAATCAAGCTTGAAGAGCTTATAGGCGAATTTGATGATACTGAAGAAGAAGAGCAGCCAATGAGAAAGAGGTCTAGGACTATGGGTCTCAAGAAAGATTTGGAGGTAAAGAAGGAAGAAGAGGCAACCCTTGTTCGATCTTATCCTCTCACTCAATTGCTCGCCCAAAAAATAGAGAATGATAAAGAATCATGGCTTGAGAGGGCCAACAAGCATTTGGATGATATATTAGAGAAAGCTAACAGAGACTTGAGTCTACAAAAGAAGATGACCGGGCACTACAAGAAGTTGAACCAATTTGCCCGAAGAAAGCTCAAACTTGCTCAAGAAAAGCTCAAGGCTGCCCGAAAGAGTCGCCCTGTACAAAAAGTGGATAAAGGCACATCAGGGCTTGAAATCTTGGCCTTAGCTTCCTTACATGCTTCTAAGAACCCATAAGGGGTTTGCTTGCCAAAATTGAGCAAATTTTGACATGATTTTGTTTTTTGTGCTTTTTTGCCATAATTGCACATTTTTCAAGGCGCTGCCATGGGTGCTAGGAGCATCCTCAGCTCATGAAATTCATTTTTTTGGATGGAATAAATTCAGGGGTAGCTACTCACAAATTTTTAGATCCAAAGGAGGTGTTTTTGTCCCCCAAAGAGGCAAAAAACAGTGATTTTTTAACTTTCTGCCTCACATATCAGCAAGGGCTACTTTTTTGATTTTTTCTACTCATTCCACCTTTTGACATACTTATAGGGATCAGTTTGGGAAAAATCAAGTAGTTCCAGAAACTAGACATCCAGGGATTTCCAACGAGCCATCACAGGCCTCGTTTTGATATCGAGAGGTCCTTCAAAAGTGGTTTACAAGACAGACAATTTTCTGCTGTTACGTTCCTGTAGCATTTTGGCAAAAAAGACAGTTTTCTGAAGTGGCTTATTCAAATGTGCGTTAAGCTTTTTTTGGCCATTTTCAGTCATGAAAAGTCAATTTTATTTCCTTTTTTAGCATTTTAGGATATTTTTAAAGATATTTTGTGCCTTGGGCTTTGCAAAGCCTCAAGGACAAAATCAGATATTTGTAATAGGCCAATGGCCTTCTAGATGCTCTTGGATACTTTATTTCTGTTTAGCCTATATATTCCAAGAGATTTCATTGTATCAAGAGGCTAAACTTGATGATATGGAGCAATACATGATATTACAAGCTTTGAAGAAACACTTTGTCTCATGATGTGAATGATTTCTTGTTTGTCTTGGATGGTGGAAGAGGACTGTTTGTTGGATTCCTTGACTTGGTAAATGGTATAGTGTTCCTATCTGTATGTTTTCCTTAGTTTATCATATATGTTTCCATGTTTCTTGCTTGCTGTAGGTCAGTAAAGAATAGATTTGAGACATGCCCATGGAGGCACCTCAAGTTTCTTGATTTCATTACAGCTTCTATGTTTTTTTTTATTTCTTAGTTATGTCAAAGAATTCTTAATTGCTCTTTGATACCCCAAGAACTTGTTATCAATTTCATTAATAGTTATTATGTATGTTATCTAGTATGATTCACGGTATGCCCTGTTTACTCATAGCTAACCAAAACCCCATTACTGAAACCTTTCTCTGAATGTTTGATTGTTCTAGTTGAACCAAAGAGGTCTTGTGTCGATCTTGCCCTTTGCCTATGCTCTGCAATCTTAGTTCAAAGTTCCTGATAGATCAAATATGATGTTTAGGAGTTCCCTCCTTGTAGATTTAGTTGTTTGTTTGTCTTGTTTGTTTTCCCCAAAGTCTGAAGGCGATTTTCCCAAAGTTAGAGGGTCTTATACTTCTATGTATCGCCTGAATGTTTATTTTATGCATCTATCAGTTTGAAGTTTCATTTATCGTGATTAATGGTTAGCCCTACCACATGGATGTCTGCTGTAGAACTATTTATGCTTAAACCTCTTTGTTCTTCACAAATTTAGTGTCCATCCCATTTCATTCCACCTAAAATAATCCATTTTACTTCGACCAAATCGGCCCTGCAATATACTTTGTCCACCCTTTGAGGTAGTCTCGACCTTATCGACCCCATAGCCCAGTTGATCTAACAAATTTTTTATCTATCTATCCTTTGATCAGTTATTCCCTCAAAAAACCTAAAACAAACTAAAAACACACTTAAACAACTAGCCTAAAATCAAATACATAAGAAGCAAACAAATCTACATCCCTTGCATAATAGAGAGAGCCCTCTCTGAGTCCAGGAAGGTTAGGTCCTTGGGCTCCAAAGTTGTTTTGATGTTACCTTGTCACTTGGCTTGCCAATCCGCCAAATCACGGGAGCCCAAAATAATGGCGATCATGGTGGGAATCTGAGTGAATAAAAAAACTTAGACTTCCTTAAACATTTCAACATCGCTTAAGAGATTATCTTGTCGACTTACCCCACCGCTCACGCTTAATGGAAATCACGGTGGGACTTTTCTGAGTTAGTGACAATCTAAGTACACCTTAGGACTCCAGAAATCCCTTGTCTTCAAGAATATCTAGTGAATTCGCCACCTCATCGCCACACTAACATAATGGCGATCACGGTGGGACATACTGAGTACATGACAGTCTAGCAAACTATTGTAGATTCATTAGTCCTTCAAAATTAAACTTAGACCAACAACCTAAGAAATCATTTAGAGTAAACTCTTATTGTTTCACCATCTTAGCAAAGTGATGAATCAGGTTTAGAATACTCCTACAAACTAGGCTGCATATAAAAATTCAGAAAACCCCAAAAAACATCCCTAGATTGGCTTTTTCCCAGTTATTGGTGGTGGACCATAAGTACATATCTCTAAAAACAACAAAACATCCACCTGGCGACTCCACTAGCCTCCAGTAGGCCTAATACTCCATAAAAAACCAAAAAATTTCATAAACCATACTATTTTGTTGACTCATCTTTCCCAAAAACTCAAAGTTCATGATGCAGCCTCTGAAATTAGTGAAAAACTAAGTACAACTTAGGGATTCAGAAATATTCATCTAAAACATAGGAAATCAACAGAATAAACTTGCAAATAGAACAATAGATTTCTCAACAATATAGCAAACTATTGAAACTAAGTTTTAAGTCAGTCTTGCAAGTTTCCACATAAAAGTTTTCTAGAAAAACATTTTCCTAAAAAACATCTTTGTCAATATTGGTGGTGGACTGTAAATCTCAAGAAAATCCACCTGGCGACTCCACTAGCCTTCATTTTTTTTGACCATTCTTCACATTAGCGAAACCCCTAGAGAGGACATCCATCCAAAAACAATCACAACTATCACCCTCTCTAAACTTTGACTTTGAAATCTGGATTCACGAAGAATTAATACCAGATCTCATCTGGACCCAAATCCCCCTATCATAGTTGACGACCCATAAAAGATTTTGTGGCAAACTTCTGAAACTGGTAACTTAGCTACCAATAGGACCATCCACAAAGAAAGCTCTGTACCTGAACACTTTACATCCTTGCAATATTCCCAGTTTGACCTGAGTTCAGCGAAGACCCTTTTTAGAAGCAAGTTGCAAAGTAAAATCAACCTTGACGATCTTGAGCCCTTAGATTTGCAACAGAGTCCTAGCAGAGAAGCCTCACCCTCTACACCTCCTGATTTTCAGCTTCTCCACCATTTTGGCTCATACCACCCCAAATCTGCTTAGAATCAGTCCACAAGTCCAACTACTTCCGCCACACCTTTTCAGACCACCACTGTGTAAATCACCTCATCCCAAACCTCAAACCCTCATACTGTAAACCTACCATTCACTCCCATCATGGAAACTTGGTATGCACCTTTAGTGTTACCATTGCCTTTGGTACCTTTGCAAAATGATTACCAATCCCGAATCCCACACTTCACCGGAACTGAGGCTACTACTGCTCTACAGCATGTAGATAGGATAACTGATGCTTTTGACTACATGGAGGTAGAAGATGAAACCATAAAGATGAGAATGTTTGCTCAAAGCCTAGGCGGAGAACTCAAAAAATGGTTTAAAAGCTTAGCTTGTAACAATATACATGATCTCCTAGCACTTTACCAAACTTTCATAAACAGGTGGGAAATCAGGAAAAACCCCATCCAAATCCTTTTCGAATATAACAATCTTAAAAGGAATACGGGGGAAAGTGTTCAGAACTATTGCATTAGATTCAACAGTTTCTATAACGCCCTCCCGCCTCATATGAAACCTCCACTTGGCTCGGCACTAGTAAAATTTCCCGAAGGTTTCAATTCAGATATGACATACCAACTAAGAGAAAGAGACCCCGCAACTATAGAAGAAATGCAAAAATTAGCTGTTACACAGTAATTTGTCACCGTCCCTGCAATCCCCCGTCCCGCACATTGGAAGTCTTATTCCATGACCTGTGAGCACTGACATGACCTGAAACCACTTTCATGGCATCCCCCTTGACAAGGACAATAATTCCCTTGAAGACAATTTCCTATGAAAAGCCTTTAAAATAGCCCTTTTGGCCTTGACGCGACTAGCCAGTTCAGCCATTGCGTCAATGGGGGAAATCCACCAAAGAGGGCGCGCCAATTGGCGCTCTATCCCAGTGTATCACCTGTGCCACGCTTAATAAGGATTTAAAAAATAAAAATAAATGGCGGAAGTTTGATTTCAACCAAATCCTGAACGAGTCTCTAAAATGAGTTGGGAGGTTTGGCTCTGGATCTCCATGTAGGGGAAGTAGTTTTCCACTTATCATGGAAGCTTCCTTGAGGATAGGGCCAATCCCACCATTATAGGGATCCTAACTCCCCTTCCACCATCTATATAAGCTTGTAATTTTCCCTTTGCAAGATAGCCTAGATAGAGTTGAATCAGTAGTAAGGAGATTATCGTCAGACAGCTGAAGAGACAGAGACTTGTCCTTTTCCCGACAAGCTTTACTGAGACGTACTCCTTTGTCAACTCGCCGAAGGAAGATCCAGCGTCAGAGCTCAGGTTGTATCTTTCTTTGTTTTGATTAATAATAAATGACTTCGATTATGGTTCCAATCAGATGTTTATTTTTTTATGTTATGAGTTGTATCTTCTCTGACTAACACATAATTGCATGTATTAGGTTTTACGCTTGTGTTTGTTGGTTCTTCTTGTACATGTAGGTGTTCGATTGCATCGAGCGGGAGAATTGTGATCTGCTAAAGCAAGGGACGAAAGCGCCATATTCTCCACAAACGACAACAATGTAGGACTTAAGGTTGGCCTCCTGTCGCATCTTGGTCTTTTTCAATTAGGGACTTGCGTCTTAGCGTGACTCGGTTGTTGCTAGACCCAATCTGGGCTAGTAGGGATCACCTCTGTCTGCAGAGGGGATTTACCTCTCCAACAAACTGGTGACTCCAATGGGGAAACATTGATTGGATTTTGTCTTGTCTTTTCGGTTGATTTTGGTCTTTGCCTGCTTGATCAGCGCTTGTGGTTCGCTCTTTTCCAGTGTTAAAATCTTGTTTAGCTTCACCATCTCTGATCTGCTCCTTGATTTCTCTTTTTCATCTTTTGCATTAGCAAACTCGACTGGCGCGGTTTTTTCCCTGACAGTCGCACCAGCTGGCGCATGTTTCCAGTTTATCTCCCGCGCCAATACTGTTCTGGTGCTAGTTGTAGCCTGATAGTCGCGCCAATTTTGTAATGTGCTAGGGTTTGATTCTTTTTGAGCTTTCTTAGCTTGGTCTGTGGTTTTGGTGTCATTTTTTTGACTGCCTGAGTGTTTTGGATCCTTGTTTGACTGTGTGTGACCTTCATCCTCCAGTTGTTTGCCCTCTTCTATAGGTTTTACATTCTGGCCCTAGGGCATCTAGGTGCTATAGTGTGTTGAGCCTCCCGTGGGAGTTTTTGGTCCTCGTTTGATCAGTCAATTTCATTATTGCTTCTTTGCATTCATTTGGTGGTTTTCCATTGTTTTATTGTGTTATTTGAGTGATTGGCTTCTTTTTCATTCGAATTCCGCTTTGTCTTGTTTTAAGCCTAGATTACACGGTTCATTTGAGTCTTTGGGATTCCTCTTTGATTTGAGAGATTTCTTTGTCAATTTGAGATCTGATCGTGTGTTTCGCATTGAGTGAAACTTGCTTGTATTTTCTCTTTTCTATCACTTCTCAAATCGTTCCTTTCATTAGTTTTCATTGAGTTTAGTGCACTTTTCTCTTAAACATTGAAAATACAAAAAATCTCTTTTGCTTTTGATCAGTTAATGTAAATTGAATCTTTTCTCTACTATTAGTGATTTATAACTCTGAAAGAAAAGCTTTTAGTTTCCTTTAGCTTGCATTAGAGACACTAGTGGTTGTTTTGTGATCATTTTGTTATTGTGTGAAATATCTCAACCTTCCCATAGTTAGCTATTCATCGAACGAAATGACACATTGTGGCGTGTAGTGTGCATTTAGGAGATTTTGAGACATAACATTCGGTAGGGCCTGGAAATTGAAACATAATTGAAGATCAACACTAAAATTTGTTCAATTTACCTTAAGGCATCATTGAAACATTAACGAAATATTTAGAGGTCTAGGCTAGTGACGTGTTCCGGCGTCGTTAAACCTAGTAGCTGTCGTTCACCTCTTGGCTTTAAACAACACTAGTACGGACTTGTGCTCCCCGTACCGTCGCATATATAAAGGGAGACCCCACTAGGTTGCTATCCTTTATCCGTAGGAAGCCGATTCTGCCGCCTTATGCCCATGATACACCAGACACAACATTCGGGGAGATTGCCTGCACGTACGTCAAGTACTTGGTTGATTTCTCTTTCATTTTGAAACCAAGGTGTATATTGCAGTTCACAGATATCTGGTACACCCTTTGCCTAGATTACCAGAGTAGTCATTTTGATATTTTCTGACTCTTTAAATTTGAAAGGATCATCAAGCACTTGTCCTTTCATGCTTGTTTCAAAATTGAAAGAGATAGAGTCACCTTTCATCCGTTTCTCGACTCTTAAAATATGAAACGGTGAAGTTTCTAAGTTTCAATGAGGTAAAATAAATCACCTGCGATCACACGCCCTTTTAGAATTTGCTTGTCGGCCGTTTGATCGTGTGCCTTGATTTTTTATCCCGTGTGTTTTGTTTGATCTCTTCCTCTTGTCGTTACTGTCACAGTGGCGGAACCCTCAGTTTCGTCTATTGGTAGTCCGTATATAGACGATTCATCAGAGGTCTCTCAATCCTCTGCTGAACCTCAACAACCCATTGTCTCTGAGTTTCCCAACGGGGGATCGGCTCTATTCAAGCTTCCCTTTGGAGGACCAGTTGAGTTCAATTGGCTCTTATCCAACGCTTGGTTTGGATTTGGAGTATGGGAATATTTCCCTCCTCGTACATCGAGTTCACCCTTTCTAGCTGCTGTTATTCCTCCTAGTCCTCGCCGTCTTCTAGAAGATCTAGCGGCAGGATCAGATATGGGCTCGTCCAGTCCTTCTCCTAGTGAGGAAATCCCCACGTCTAGTGAATATTATCAGTTGTTCGCAGAAGAAAACCTCGAGTTATCTGTCATGTCTTCGCCGAGTCCTTCGCTTCCAGCAGGGTATAGATCCTTAAGTCAGATTATGACTGATGTCGCCTCTATGGGAGTATCAAATCCTTCTACGAGGCCGATTATTCCTTTGTTGGGGATGTCTCCAAGGACACCCCTCATGTCATCTCCTCAGGTCACTTCAATAACTCTCAGGCCCACTATCTGTGTGGCCGCATCTACACCCGCTGTTACCACTTAGTCCGTAAGGACTGTGTCACTTCCCGAAGACATCTATATAGCATCTGCTATTCTGGAGAACATTTCTCCTGAGGAGTATCAGTTGTCCCTACAGCAATCGAACTCTGAGGTCAGTCAATCCTCCCAAGATCCCAACCGTCCGTATTTTTCACATTATGCACAGGATGGTACACCCGTCTACATTTTTCCATATCAATACGATGATCAGGGAAACCTTTTACGTTTTCCTGCTCCAGAGGCTTATCAATATGTTCAAGGTTTTCTGTGTGCAAGGACAACCCTTCCAGGGCCAACCTTCAGGCCACCCTGGTTATCCTTATAACCCGCAAGGACAACCCTTACAGGGCGAACCTTCGGGCCAGCAGGGGTTGTTATATGGTCCGCAAGGACAGTCCTACAATCCTCAAGGTCAACCTATACAGCCTCACCCTGTGGTCCAACGAGGGCAACCTAAAGGACCCACAGGTCAACCAGGGTACCAACCGGGGTCGTTGTACGGTCCTGGGGGGAAAATCCAACCCTCTCAACCTATGGTACAACCTATGCAACCTCAATTTCCTATTGGTTCAAATGTTGCACAGCCAGGGCCCTCTTATGGTCCTGTTGCAGGTCAAACTGGTTATCAGGCACAGCCTGGCCCTATTCCACCACCAGGCCAACCGGCCCATCCGGCACAGCCTGGTGTCCCTCACCAGCCAGGTCAACCTGTTCAACCAGTGCAACCTGTTCACCCGGGTCAACCTGTTCAACCAGGACAACCCGTTCAGCCCGGTCACCTTGTTCAACCAAGGCAGCCCGTTCAGCCAGGTCAACTTGTTCAACTAGGCCAACCTGCACATCCTGTCAATGCTGCTCAACAACCGATTTACTCTATGCCACAACAAAATCCACCTGTGCGCCCCACTTATCAGGCTCAGCAGGGCCCCACTTATCAACAACCCGCTCAACCCCATGGCGGTTATTATCTTTAAGGTCAATCTTGACTGATTTACAACCCGCCCCAAGGGTTTAATTATTATCTTCAACAACTAGGCTATACCTATACTCAATAGTCAAATCCATATACTGCTCAAATGGGGCCGACATATATTCAAGGTCCATACCCCGGTTATCAACCCTCATACAATAGTTATCAGCAACTGTATCAGACTAGTTATACGACCTATACCACCTATGGTTAGAATCCTTCAGGACAGAACCAATGGGGGCAAGGATATGCTCAACCAGGGTGGAGTACAGGTACAGGTCCTTATCGAGGGCCTAGCATGCCCTTCAATCCGCAGTTGCCGTTCTTGGCCACCTTGGAATTACAGGACGTTTCTAAATTAACCAATGATCTGATTCTCCAGAATCCTTATTGGCCTCCGGTTCTGACCAAGGTACCCAGTGACTGTCCTAAGTTTGAAGGTAAAGCTGGTGAGGACCCCCAAGCTCATGTAATGACCTACCATCTGTGGTGTTCGTCCAACTCTTGGGTGGATGATTCAATTCGTATACGCCTCTTCCAGTGCACTCTTACCGGTGCTGCCACTAAGTGGTATATAGAATTACCCCGTGGCATCTTTCAAGGCTTCAATACGTTAGCTATGGATTTTCTGACTCACTTCCAGTTACCGGTTCGTTACGAAGCTGGGACGCATCTCTTGACTTATTTGAAGAAGGATAAAGCCACCCACATATCTTATCATATTCATGAGTGGTGACGTCGTCGTAGATTGATTAAGTTTGATATACCTGATCAGCTACTAACTCATTGGTTCACCACCTCCTTCGTTAACAAAATCGCTCAAGATATTGCTATGGGGGCATGTGTGACTGAAGAACAAGCCATCGCGCGTGCTCAGTACCTTGATCTAGTGTACTCTCAGTCTGGCACGCTTTATGATATTTTGACTGATGCTCCGTGGTCGGGAACCTCTAAAGCACCACCTACCCCAGTGGCGGATGGTGTTATTGGTTCTGTTTCTCAAAATTCTCAGAAATCCTCAAATGGGAAGCATAAGTCAAATTCTTCCAATAATTCTTCTCTTCCCGCCCCTCCAGATTCTGGCAAGACTGTGGAGGTCAACGCCGTTCAGGATAATCTTACAGAAAAGGCCTCCAAAGGAAAGAAGAAGGGCAAAGGAAAATCCAAACCCGATGCCCCGAAACTAGAGTCTTCTAAACCTAGTACTGATGACGGTTCCCAATGTAAACCGAAGTGCCCCTGCCTTATCTGTGAAGGAGACCATTATACCAAAGATTGTCCCCGACGATCTGAAGTTAGTCAACTTATGAAAGG
This sequence comes from Pinus albicaulis, assembly GCA_034641835.2. Taxonomy (NCBI): domain Eukaryota; kingdom Viridiplantae; phylum Streptophyta; class Pinopsida; order Pinales; family Pinaceae; genus Pinus; species Pinus albicaulis. The sequence continues at coordinate 835,886,537 of CM076576.1, forward strand.
CTCCAAAGGGACTTCGACAGTTCTCAAAGAACCGTTCCCGTCTCAGCAGACCCAGATGGTTGAGCAACCTTCACCATCTGTACCATTTGGGTCCCAGGTCCTTATGATGAATGGTGCTGCACCTGTCTCAATTGCTACGCGTTCGAAGGATTATGCTGGATCACGCTAGGCGGTTGGGAAGGAAGTCGTGGATGGCCCACCTCCCCCACCTGTCTTTGGTCCTTTAGAAATTGAGAAGCCCAGTGCTGAACCTGTTGTGAGGCCACTTTCTAAAGGTGTTCTGCGAAAATATTCCTACAACCCAAATGCCCGTATCACTCAACACTACAGTATTGTTGAGGATTTGGCATAGGCGCCTTCTGCAATTTCTGCATTGGAAGTGCTTCAAAGTTTCCCATCGCAACGGAAAGCTCTGTTGTCTGCAATCGGTGGAATCGATCTCGCCGATTCTAATCTTCTCACCTTCAACCTAGAAAATTTTGTCCCCCGACTTCCACATCAAATTGCTCTTGTTATTCAAGTCGGGATCAATAGCCTCAACATCCATAGGGCCATTGTGGATGAAGGTGCTTCCAGTGGTGTTATGTCATCCGCTTGCTGGAAGGCCATTGGCTCTTCGGCTCTTACATCGTCTCCCAATGCCTTAGAGGCATTCGATGGTCGGGAATCAAAACCCCTGGGTGTTCTCGAGAGTTTTCCGATCACGTTACAGGGGAAGACAGACAACGCAGAAGTAGAAGTGGTTGATGCCAAGCTTAACTACAATCTTCTTCTTGGCCGCAGTTGGACTCACGCCATGCTATGCGTGCCGTCCACCCTCTTCCGACTTCTCAAGTTCCCTCATGAGGGAAAAATCGTCATTGTGGATCAGTTGTCTTTCTTCACCTCATCCTCTGAGAACAATGTTCCTTAAGTGGGACGAGATTGCCCACCAATATTTTGATAAGCTTAAAACATTGCTCGTCAACGCTCCACTGATACGTCCTCCCAACTATCATCGCGATTTCACCCTTTATTTGGCTGCTGCGTTTAGCACGATAGCTATGGTTTTAGTACATGATGAAGATGATGGAAATGAACACATAGTTTACTATCTATCTCAGAATCTTCTCGACGCAGAAACACACTATGCTCATGTTGAGAAGTTGGCACCCGCCGTGGTTCAGGCCATTCAGCGATTCCACCATTACATAATGTTGTGTACTGTAACCGTGGTTTCAGATTGCAACCCCATGATGTATATCTTGTCTCGACAATTGCTCGGGGGCAAGTACTCCAAGTGGATTATAATCCTTCAGGAGTTTGATTTAGAGTTCACCACTGCTAAGTCGACGAAATCATTGGTTTTCGCTGATCTGATTTTCTCTCTCCCAACATACTCCGTTCCATCGAAATCCGAGGATCATATCCCAGATGAAACACTCTTTCTTATCAACACTTGTGACCCATGGTATGGTGACATTGTCGTGTATCTTCAAACATCCACGTTCTGGTGTGAATTGACAAATGATGCTCGACGTCGGATTCAACATCAATCTCAACCATACCGCATTGTAGGAGATACCTTGTACCTTGTCAGAGTTGATTCCGTGCTCCGCCGGTGCTTGACCCTGGAAGAGGCTGAAAGAGTCTTGAATGAATGTCACAGTGGTGCCTATGGTGGTCAAATGTCCGGATATGCCACCGCTGAAGCTTTACCATGAAGCCTGGACACTATGTGATCCTTCACACCTTCCAACAGAATCCTTCGACACTTTACTGTCTTCTTTTGCCATGCGTCAAGTGCGGCAGCATCGCTAGAAGCAGGTTTTGGAATTTCTACATCTATGAACTCCTTTAACCCATTTTCATCCAACACCGCCACCATCCTGTCCTTCCATGCAATATAATTTGAGGTTCCCTCAAGGGCATACTCCAATCGCAATCCGTTGAAAGACATCTCAACTTCGACACCAAGAAAACACTGCTGCAAATTCGAATTCCACCAGCACAAAACTCAACTGCTTCAATGTTTTGCAATTGCTCCATTGATCATTAATTGCGGAAATAAAATCAATTGCATGCACACATTAAAACCATAAACATTCACACATATGAACACAGTATTTTATGGGAAAGCTTAAAGCTGAAAACCCCCAACTATCTGTATATTATATGTCATAGAGATCATGTAACAATCATCATACAAAGCTCCTCACAAGCTCTCAGTACAATCTCCAATTGCTACACACTAATCGAGTCGATCTAGAAAATCTCATACTCCGTCTCGCCACCTTTGCGTTGCCTCTCTTAACGATCCTTTATTTTGAAGAATGGCTCTGAATGAACTCAAATTGGTCCAGCCTTGCTCACGCAATCCTCATTGTCATCTCCAATCATTGGTTGTTGCAAATCATGCAACACTATAGTCACAACTGATAGTCACACTGTTCTTTCACCTACCTCTTCACTGGTCTCCACTGAAACTGTCCATGCACTGTAGTTAACTGATGTATTCTTTAGTTGATTAATGAGTTAATAATTAGTGAATTAATTAATAATTAATTCACACCACTCTCACTAGTGTATCAATCGGTTAGACTAGATACAACTAGCTCAACTATGTTTAACTCAGTTAAACTGAACACAACTCCATCAACTAGCTCAATAACTCCACCAAACTCTGTCACATGAGTTCTAACTGAAGTATCCACGCAATAGCTCCACTTAACCCTCAGGAATAGCGTAATTCCTTCTGTCAGCTCCTGTGCCACATCTGTGCACTTAACTGAAGTGCTCCAAGAGAATAAGATAATGTTTATAGTCCAAATATTATTAAGAGCTAAGAATATTCGACATATCTATTTTTAGACTGGCAATCTAAAAATAGATTCCGCCTAATATGTCTAAAAATAGAAGTCCATCTATTTTTCCAACTTGACCAACCATCCACAAATAGCATCTTGCAACTCATAGAATATGATTGACATGTCTAAAAATAGACATAGTCTAAAAATAGACTTGCGCCAAAAATAGCCTGCGGGCCCACTTAGTGAAAGCGACTCTTTTCACTAAGCTCATCATCTTGTTGCAAAATCAACACTCCCTCTCAACAAGATATGGATTATCTTGCACCCCGATCCTGCCCCTGTGGTATTCGAATTTGCTCATGGTGAGCGCCTTCATCAAGATATCAGCATCCTGATCCTCTGTGGGAATGTATGAAAGTAACATGATCTTTCGCTGTACACAATCTCTGATATGATGATACCGGATGTCAATGTGTTTAGATCTATCATGAAATACTGGATTAACTGAGAGTTTGATGCAACTTTGATTATCACAATATATCACAGTAGGATCTAAGTGTGAACCGAACAACCCAACCAGGATCTTCCTCATCCATATAGCCTCGCATGCAGCCAAACTCACTGCCATATACTCGGCCTCTGCTGAACTGAGTGCCACGGATCTCTGCTTCCTGCTGTACCAAGAAACTGCTGTCGACCCGATACTAAAAATCCCTCCAAAAGGGCTCTTTCTGTCCGTTGGGCTCCCTGCCCAATCTACATCCGTGAAGCCACATAGCTTCACCTCATCCGACTGTCTGTACCATAATCCATATCCTGATGTGCCTTCGAGATATCTCAATACATGCTTTCCTGCCTTCCAAAAGAGCTTGGTAGGCTTAACCATAGCTTGTGAAAGCTGGTTAACAGCGTAGCATATGTCAGGTCATGTATTGACTAGATACATAAGCGACCCCACCGACTGTCGGTAAACAGTGGCATCCACTACCTCTGCCAATGTAGCATCCTCTTTCCTCCATCCACCGGGAAGAGGAGTGTTGATAGGCTTGCATCCATGCATGTTGAACTTCTCCAGTATCTCCTGGGCATACTTTCCTTGAGACACAAACAATCCATCACTGCGCTGCAAAATTTCCAATCCCAGGAAATAATGAAGGAGGCCCAAGTCCTTCATCTCAAACTCCTTTGCAAGATCAACCTTGCATGAGTGTACCAATAGTTCATCACCTGTCAGAATCAAATCATCTACATAAAGTAAAATGATCAACAACTTACCCTCCACCACAATCTGGTATAGGTTCGGATCCACCTCACTCTTGGAGAATCCAAGTCTGGTGAAATAACTATCTATTCGTGTGTACCAAGCACGAGGTGCTTGTTTCAACTCTTACAATGCTCTTTTGAGCCTGCACACATGCGACTCGCTGCTGAAGATCTCAAAACCTTTTGGCTGCTCTATGTACATGTCCTCCTCAATCACTCCATTGAGGAACACAGTCTTCACATCCATCTGATGAATGTGTCACCCCATCTGCACTGAGAGAGCAAGAATCGTTCGTATGGAAGAATACCTTGCGATAGGTGCAAAGGTTTCCTCATAATCGATCCCCTCAATCTATGAGAAGCCTCGGGCAAAAAATATTGCCTTGTACTTATCCACACTCCCATCAGTTGCTTGCTTCACTTTGTAGATCCATCTCGAACCTACCATTGATTTCCCTTCCGGCCTTGGGACAATCTCCCATGCATTGTTTCTGACAATCGAATCATACTCTTCCACCATGGCATCTACCCATGCAGGGTCCTCTACAACTTCCTCAAACGAGGATGGCCCTGTCATGATACACTTGCTCATAAGAGCCATGTATCTAGTATACTGGTCAGGTGACTATCTCTGTCTCCGCTGTGATGTAGGTGCTACAATCTTCTCTGCATCCTGAATTAGTCGCTCAGCTTTTGTAGTGCGCTTCCGCCCTCTGATGGTTGGCACTGCATGAGTGGCCTCTTACACTCCATGAACCTCCTCTTGTGGCTGATCCACATCCTAAGGCTCATCCTTAGGAACTAATAGCTCCTCATGTGCATGCAAGTGTGGCTCCCTCTCAAGCGAACACTTCATGGCTTTCTCCTCATGAAATTTGATATCCCGTCGCACAACAGTGTTCCGACTGTATGGAAAATACACAGGATAGTTGTGGGGTGTATTAGTGTACCCCACAAATATCCCAACCTCTATAGTCAGCTCTAGCTTTTTCCTGGCATCCTTCGTCACATGAATGTAAACAGGTGAGCCAAAAATCCTTAAATGAGAAATATCAGGCTTCTTACCAGAAAACGCCTCCTCGGTTGTACTCATGCCAAGTATCCTGTGAGGACAACGGTTTTGCACATAAACCGCAGTGTTGCATGCCTCAGCCCACAAGTGTATGGGAAGGCCCTGATCATGCAACATCGCCCGTGCAACACCCACGATCGTTCTATTCTTTCGCTCAGCGACCCCATTCTTATGTGGGTTATGAGGCGCTATGAGCTCTCTTCGAATTCCTTCTGTGCTGCAAAAGTTTTTGAATTCACCAGAGATTAATTCACCACCATTGTCACTCCTAAGAGCCTTCACATGATTCCCCTTTTATTTCTCCACCAGTGCCTTGAACTCACAGAACTTTGAGTATGTCTCGCTCTTATTCTGCATGAAGAAGATCCAACACTTCCGAGAAAAATCATCAACAAATATCGCATAGTACCTGTGCTTTGCTGTCGAAGCTACTAAGAAAGGTCCACACACGTCTGTGTGCATTTTCTCAAGGATCGTCATGGCGTGAATATACTTCTCGTGAAAGGTGGCTTTCACAAATTTTCCCAAAGTACATCCCTTGCACTGATCTGACTGTGCAAGTGTACCTTTGGGAAGCCCGGTAGAAATCTGCTGCAAAATTTTCAAAGCACCATGGTGAAGATGGCCCAATCTCTTGTGCCATAGCTCACCCTCATCTCGGCTCACCACTCCTTTTGCCTTGCCTGCCATTGCTACGCAACCATCTACCTGCAATTTATAAAGGTTCTTAACTCGAACCCCTATCCTTCGGGTTTCACCATTTTCCTTACTGCGCAGCAAAGCCTTTCCCTTGCTAAAGACAACATCATATCCCTTGTCTTCCAACATAGCCACAGAGATAAGATTCTTATTCAATCCTAGAACATGCATCACTTCCTTCAATATGAAAGGTTTACCAGATTCCCTCTCAAAGGAAATGGTACCGATACTGGTCGCACTGTATCTACCATCATCGCCCATCTCGATGTGCAGTCCAAGATCTTTCTCATCCAGATCAGTAAACAGATATTTGTCTCCAGTCATGTGAAAAGATGCACCACTGTCAAGAAACCACACTGAACCCATCATACTTGAGACCAAGCATGCGATCAGTGAAAAATCCAGCTCAAACTGCGAGGCTAAGGCCTCTCCTGTTGCAGATCTAGCAGCCTGCTTATTTTTCTTCTTCTGTGGACAATTAGTGGCGTAATGTCCGTGTTGGTGACAGTGAAAGCACTTCACCTTGGACATGTCCTGCTTTTTTCCTTTCGCACCGGATTGAGAAGCATTCTTCTTGCTCTTCCCCTTCCTTGCTTTGGCAGCCAAAGCACCATTTTCATCATCTGCACTCTTCGATGAAGATCCGTCCTTGGTACTCCGCCTTATCTCCTCTTGCACAAGATCCGACCAAAGTCGCTCCTATCCTGGCAATTTCTCCCGACCATTAACAAAGTCCTGATAGGAATGCAAACTCTTCGGAAGCCCAATGAGAGCCAAGCTCACCAAGTCCTCGTCATCTACAGTAACCCCCACACTTCCCAGCTCATCCCTGCACTGGATAAACTTCATGAGGTACTTGGGTATACTGTCGCCTTTCTCCATTTTTATGTTCCTGAGTTTATCCTTGAGCGCCAACTTCCTCTGGTCGCTCTTGCTTTGGAATAAATCTGTCAAAGATTTCCACATCAAGAATGGAGAAGCTTTACCATGAAGGCTAGACACTATGTGATCCTTCACACCTTCCCACAGAATCCTTCGACACTTTACTGTCTTCTTTTTCCATGTGTCAAGTGCGGCAGCATCGCTAGAAGCAGGTTTTGGAATTTTTGCATCTATGAACTCCTTCAACCCATTGTCATCCAACACTGCCTCCATCCTATCCTTCCATGCAATATAATTTGAGCTACCCTCAAGGGCATACTCCAATCGCAATCCGTTGAAAGACATCTCAACTTCGACACCAAGAAAACACTGTTGCAAATTCGAATTCCACCAGCACAAAACTCAACCGCTTCAATGTTTTGCAATTGCTCCAATGATCAATATCGCTTTGATACCATGTAGAAATTATATAAATAATGCATTATACATCTGAGATTCTCCTGATCACACACTATTTGACTTCATGCACAATACAGAATCTCTTCTACCATTGATCATTAATTGCGGAAATAAAATCAATTGCATGCACACATTAAAACCATAAACATTCACACATATGAATACAATATTTTATGGGAAAGCTTAAAGCTGAAAAACCCCAACTATATATATATATATATATATATATTATGTCATAGAGATCATGTAACAATCATCATACAAAGCTCCTCACAAGCACTCAGTACAATCTCCAATTGCTACACACTAATCAAGTCCGATCTAGCAAATCTCATGCTCTAATCTCTGCCACCTGCTAGCCTGCCTCTACTGCGCAATCACTGCTGAAGAATGGTTCTGAATGAAATCGAATTGGTCTAGACTTGCTCACGCAATCCTCATTGGCATCTCCAACCACTGTGTGTTGCAAATCATGCAACACTATAGTCACAACTGATAGTCACACTGCTCTTTCACCTACCTCTTCACTAGTCTCCACTGAAACTGTCCATGCACTGTAGTTAACTGATGTATTATTTAGTTGATTAATGAGTTAATAATTAGTGAATTAATTAATAATTAATTCAAACCACTCTCACTAGTGTATCAATCAGTTAGACTAGATACAACTAGCTCAACTATGTTTAACTTAGTTAAACTGAACACAACTCCATCAACTACCTCAATAACTCCACCAAACTCTGTCACATGAGTTCTAACTGAAGTATCCATGCAATAGCTCCACTTAACCCTCAGGAATAGCGTAATTCCTTCTGTCAGCTCCTGTGCCACATCTGTGCACTTAACTGAAGTGCTCCAAGAGAATAAGATAATGTTTATAGTCCAAATATTATTAAGAGCTAATAATATTCGACATATCTATTTTTAGATAGGAAATCTAAAAATAGATTCCGCCCAATATGACTAAAAATAGAAGTCCATATATTTTTCCAACTTGACCAACCATCCACAAATAGCATCCTGCAACTCATAGAATATGATCGACATGTCTAAAAATAGACATAGTCTAAAAATAGACTTGCGCCAAAAATAGCCTGCGGGCCCACTTAGTGAAGACGACTCTTTTCACTAAGCTCATCATCTTGTTGCAATCTCAACATCATTACCATAGGCCCTTTTACTAAATGGGGCGTAGATTTTATGACATGTAACCCTCACTCAGCCAGGGGGCATGCTTATATAATCGTTGCCGTAGACTACTTTACTAAGTGGGCTGAAGTGATGCCTATATTAGCTGCCGACGGTAAGACAACTGCCCAATTCCTTTTCAACCATGTTATTATGTGTTTCAGAGTCCCTCAGGCCATTTTCACTAATCATGGCACTCATTTTCGGGATTACATGATGGCTGAGCCGACGTCAAAGTTGGGCTTACGCCATGATAGCTCAACGCCATACTACCCCCAGGCGAATGGCCAAGTTGAGGCCGTGAACAAGGTTTTGGTCACAATGCTTCAACGAACGATTGGTATCCACAAATCCAACTGGCATCTCCAATTTTTCTCAACTCTCTGGGCTTATCGAACGTCTGTAAAGAGCGCAATTGGATTCACACCTTTTCAATTGGTGTATGGTTTGGAAGCGACTCTCCAGGTTGAATGCGAAATTCCTTCCCTGAAGTTGGCTGTGGAACTATTGCTTGACACTTCCCCAGAGGAAGAACGTTTCTTGTATTTGGAACGATTGGATGAAACCCGCCGCTTAGCTTCCTTGGTCATTGAGGCACAGAAAAAGCGGGTCAAAGCCCACTTCTATCAATCGGTTTCTCCACGTTCTTTCATTGAAGGGGACCTCGTCCTCCTATATGACCAAGCACATGATAAACTTGGAGCAGGCAAATTCCAGCCCATGTGGCATGGACCCTATATAGTTAAACGAGTATTAAAAAATGGGGCCTATGAGCTTATCGACTACGAAGAAGTTCCCCTGGCACAACCTAGGAATGGGCTGTACCTTAAATAGTATTACGCTTGAGTTATTCTTGTGTGGTGTGTGTGTACATAGTGAGTGTTTTTATTTTTTGTGCATTTGTGGTGTGGTGTGCTTTGTAAGAGTCTTTCTGTTGATTGGGTCTTCCTAATTGTGCAGATGTCTATTATTCCTTTTGTCAGTTTCGCGGATAGTGCCTCCCACAGTACCAGGAATCTGTCTTCGGCAGCCTCGGTAATCTACAATCCTGCTGGTGAGTTGGTTAATTTGCAAGGTGTTTGTCTAGGGCCTACCACAAATAATGTCGTGGAGTATAGTGCCGTTTTAGAATTATTTAACAGGGTTGTTAACCTCAGTATTCATGCATTGCTTGTGTATCTGGACTCACAGCTTGTAGTACTACAACTTAACGGTCATTATTCAGTTATAAACCCATCCATTTTACGTCTGTATCTACATATTCGTTTACTAGAAAGAAATTTTGATTACATTACATATCAACATATACCCAGACATATGAATGCGTTAACGGATGCAGTAGCTAATTTGGTTTTAGATAGATATTTGCGCAACTTGTAAAAAACATCATCACATGTAAAAATATCCATCTAGAAATATATATATATATATATATATGTCGAATAGTTTGTAGTTTGTGTACATCGCATAAAATAAAAAAATATACATGTATTTATAATAATAGCTGGAGACAACATGTCTTTCAAAATATGCATATAAAATCCCTAGATGGCTAATCAGTGTGGTGCTCGTGGTAGCACGTCACCATGCACACCAATCGCCTCAGCATTCGATGAAGGCGACTAGGCACCCCCACAGTGTGTCACTAGTAAGCCATTGGAACGTTTGCTAGCCTTGCATAGTCCGAGATTCCCCCGACGATACCCTCCAGGTTCTGGATTAGCTCTCTCCCTTCGCCGCCCTCAGCTTAAGGGTCATGTGCGAGAGGGGTCCTCCGTGCATTGGGCGACATGCTTGCGGGCATCTCTGGGCCAACATTTGCATACACATAGAACTGTTGTTAGAATAGGCATGTATCACAAAAAAAAATCATAAATACATAAAAAATAAAAAAGAGTCATACCCAGCTCCTCGTCCCAGTCCTCCCCCTCTGGAAGTGGAAGATCTGGGTCTCTCGTGAAATCGGTACCAGCGTAGGGCCAATCCTCAACTACAATCAGTTGACGCCGTAGCCATACAAAAAACTCGGGCCTCTAGGACATCTGCTGGCACCCTCCCGATCAGGGCATGAGTGCTGCCCATCGAGCCATCCTCGGCTCCCTCAATGATGGCTCGGCGACTATTTCCCCTTGGCCTTGTAAAATTGGTAATTGTTCCAGAATGAATGACACTAGAATGGAACCGTACCCAAACTGTTTCAGTTTGGGCTTCTTGCACTTTGTCAGCTGCCGTTTGATGTTTGTTGTTACGGCAGTGGCCCAATAAAAAAGTGTAGGGTTCATGCATTCAGAGGCTAGTAGGAGCTGTGCTTTGGTTGCCTCATGCGGTGCCTGCGACCCCGCAGCCCACGTAATGGTGTGAAGCACTACTTGGAGTGCTAGATCGCGGACTGTGTGGATGTCTACTTTCCCACTACCCGATCCTGTCTATGCCCCTGGGCACACTCTCGCCATTACCATCTCCACGTTTTTCTCCAGAAGGTCTACTGCCTGTCATGATTTGCACTGGGCCTCTGCGCGACAATCCGGTTATGAAATAAACATTAGAGACTTCAAGTTCTAGTACTTGGTCTCGGAGCTTGAACACTTCTTCGTTCTCGTCTCATATGCTAACCAAATATTGCAATAGCTCAG